>JAXQQM020068803.1:0-75993 GCA_034641835.2 Pinus albicaulis | reverse complement strand
TACAACATTGTTTCTGCTTTTGAAATTGAGCATATCCAGTGCGTGATTATCTTTGAAATAAAAAGACTTCCTCGGGTTGACAATTTATGTGGAGCTTGAATTGTGAAAGCAATTAAAGCGACCAACACTTACCCATTTTATTTAACTAAATAAAATACTGCTAGCTATAATGTACCTTTCTAGCTTGAGGCTAAAAATTGGGAACATTATAGTCCTCCCCCTTCAAAATGTTGCTTGTCCTCAAGAAACTGCAAGGTAGAGAGAAATTCCTCCTCCTCTTCTTGTGGCCCACTCATCAATAGACCCCAGCATAGCTCATAATAGTATGCAATAAATCTGTCCTCCATGTATCTCTCCAAGTGTGTAAAACTAAAGTGTACATCATGAGATGATAGAAGATGCAAGTGGAAATATCCTTGTTGTTCAATGGCCTTCTCATGGTAGGAGTGATGAGAAAAATGGGAAGTATTATTCCCAATGTGTGATTCCTTCACCCATGCAATCATCCAAATGAAATGAGCCATCCTAGGTAGCTCAACAAAGTAGTCCTCAACCCCGGATCTATGCAACATGTTGGGGTTGAATGGAGAGTTTGGATTTTTCCATCCAAGAATTTTCTCCCTCCATTTATGATAAGTATGAGGGGGTTTCTGATATTGGGCTGAAATTTCATGGCCTCCACAATTGGCCCAAGCCTCCCCACAAAATGAATCAACCATTAAATGCCTCCTCCAACAACGCATTTCTCCCCATAGCTCCTCCTATATGAAGAGAAAAGTGGTGACATGGCAATCATGGTGTGCCCATTGTTTCTCCTGAAACATACAACATGTGAAAAGGGGAGAATCATACTCCCAATGGGCATCTTAAACTCTAAGCCCACTCTCTAAACAAAGCCTCCCATGAGTATACAAACATTGGTAACATATGGAAGCAAGATACAATGAAAAAAAGCTGCCACATGGCAACTGGAGAGTGAATCATAGTTCCACATGAGGAACCAGTGCAGTGCATTCCATTCCTGCCTCAAAACAAAATATAAAAAGTGCTTTACCAGCCAATTGTTTTCTGCCACAAACATCTCATAAGGTGAGAACATGAAAGTACAAATTGGTGCCATTGATGCACACCAATAAATATGTGGCTTCCTCCACAAACCATCATAAAAATAGCCACTCCCATTACTGCAATGGACCACAAGTACATCATAATAAGGAGAATAAGGAGATTTGATCATCCTTAGCCCATCAAGATGCTCATATAAAGTAAAGAAAGGTAAATCAAAATGGGAGTATATACCTCATTTATCATGTAATCCGGTCCTTGAGCTGAAATGGCTCATCTGAATGCTCTCCCTCACCTTAAATAAGTAGGGAAATGGTTGTGCCAACCTCTCCAAAATCATCTAGGCTATGAATCTATCCATATGTTGATATATATCATGCTGAATGCCCTCCCAAATGAACTCCTCTAGCAAAGCCAAATATGCATCAAAGTGCATAGCTAGAAAGTCCTCACGTGTTGCATGTAATAGTTTCTCCTTGAGACTAGAAGCCCTAGTCAAGAAGACTCTGTCATAATAATAGATGACCATATCATCCACCATGTGCCTATCATCTCCATCTAGGTCATCCAAAATCATGCATGCACCTAGATCCTTGGAGTACTCTACCAAAAGCTGAGACCTCCAATATGGATCAATCCTCCTCATAGACAGTGCTAGTGATCTAGCATATGAAGCTCCCCTCATGTTGCTGCTTGATACTTTGACATCCCCCATGCCAAATTCATCCTCCAAAATTCTGCCATGCTTATCATGTAGCTTCTCACACTCAAATAGTAATGGTGACCCTTGGAAGTTGGCCTCCCATGAGAAGTTGTCATCCAAAAGGAATCTCCCAGTCCTGGTCAGTGTAAGCATGAGTAACCTCCATCTACTCCCATGTGTGAAAGAGTCCTTCCTCAAAGGAAGTATCCTCTATCTCTCTAAATCTGTGGAGCAGTCATCCTACATCATAAAGATGCTCTCCTACATCCCTGCAGCAATCTCTGTCAGCGCATTATGCGTAATGAGAGTGGGTAATGATAAAAAGGAGAGAGTGCCCCCCTCCTCCGTGAGTCTATCCCAAACTCTCTGCGCTGTGTTGGACCCCTCCAAAATATTCACCTCTCCGGAATCCAAGAGTGGTGAAATATATAACAAGATGTCCCTTATCAATTCTATATCAAGTGGCCTCCCAGGTGGAATGCCTTCATATAGTGAGACATCAAGCTCAGTAGTGGATTATATGTATGAGTGGACTGAGTTGTCCCTCTCTTCACTTGTTACACTAAAAACTGTCACCTTGACATTTTGTTGACTGTATGAGCTCATTAAAACTCATACATACCTCCTCTACAAGTCTTACAACCTTTAATCCTCATGTCAAGCCCTGAAACAGGAGGAAAAACCCTAAAAATCTCTAAAAATTTGGGTATGCAGGTAACATGAAGCCTGCTTGTGTTCCTAGCTTGGGTACGCAGGTAATACACTACTTACCTGCGTTCTAGATTGCAATTTTCCTTTGAAATTCCTATGTACCCTCCTCAAAGTAAAAAAAGCGAGAATGTAAAGTTAAAAAGTTGGTTTGAGGTCAATTCTAGAAGGTTCTAGATGAGAATTTTTGGGGATGAGTACACTTTGATAAGGTGCATGTATCCCTCACCTTAAGGAACTAATCCCTTGATGTGAGGAGTCTATCCCTTTGAAGGAGGATTCTATCCCTACAAAGGTGGAAGCCTAACCTCCTCATCTACTCTATAAAAGGAGGCATTGGGTAGCCTCAAATGGTTAGATTTTGGAGATTGAGATTTTCGAGGTTAGATTTTGGAGATTGAGAATTAGAGTTAAAGCTTTATGTGTGATTGAGTTGAAGTTCTATTGAGATTTAGACTTCTTTCTACTAAGCTTTTGAGAGGAAAGATCACATACCTCTATGTGCTCTTGGAGGAAGAGTGCAAGACTTATCAAAGTAGAGGAGACTCCTGCTTCAGACCCCGGGAAGGCCTTTTCAAACATCAAGGCTAAGGTTGTAAGGTTCTTCTGTTATTTTAAGATTAATACAATCAATTTTTGTTTCTCTCAATAAATTGTCGTTTGATTGTTTATTTCAATAAGCTGTCATTTGATCATTTATTTCATAGATTCCTTGATCACTATGATAGGTATGTTTTATAATTATTTGTTATATAGGTGCTATTTAATATTTGCTTGTTTTTGATTGCAGGTTGACGACGCTTTCTTGCGACGGAAGAACTCTTGTTGTGATGGAATGATTATCGATGCGACAGAAGCACTATGACCGCAAATAAGCATTTGGATCTAAGGTAGGATCAACACCTTCATAGCATTTATTTGTAAAACGAATATATTTAGAGAAAGACAAAATTAGTTGTTCGTTTGTTGCTAGATTGTCTTATGACACTAGGGAGATCAATCTTGTCTGCAAGAATGATTTATCCGACCAACAAATTGGCAACTCCACTGGGGAAAGAACTTGTTGTTTTTGGTTCTCTTTTATTTTGATTTGAGGAAAAGTTTTTCCTGGTTTTTGATTGATGGATATCTGCCTGGGTAGCTTAGGTTTTCTCTTTTTTTGAAAATTTTGAAATCTTTTATGTTTTTCTTGAACTTTTCTGGGGACCGCACTTTGTTCTTTTGCACAGTGCAGGCATTTTCGCACTTTCCTTGAGTTAACAGTGTGGGACCGCACCTGTTACCTCTGGGAGCCTGTAGACCCTGTTAAATTTTTTGAAAAAATTTAGATTTATTTTTGTAGTTTAGTTTAGATTTGATTTAGGATTCTTAGCATCTACCCAGATCTGTATTTTTCTGTCAAAAAGTCTTGTTTCTGAATTTCTTTCAACAATTTTTCATCTCATCAATCTCCATTAAGTTAATTGGGTGTTTTGAGTCTCATTTTTTAGAAATTATTAATTTGATTTCCTTTGGTCATTGCTTAGAGGTTTGTCTCAGTATTTTCACACTTTTCCATCTTTTTGATTTTGTTTTTGCAAAAAAAATTTCCCCCTCATTCACCGGGGGGGTGGATAAATTGTGTATGAGTGTTAATCGCCTTTGAGTGTTTTTTAATATTTGGAACTCTCACCTGATTTTCTTGACTTGCAATTGATTGGTTCTTAGATTACATTAGAATCATCTTGTGTTTGAGAATTCTCTTGCATAGATCACATTTGCATAATTAGAATTCTCATTTTCAGAATATGAGTGAATTGTGCATAGATTAAAGCTGCATAGTTTGCATTCTAAAAAATCAATCGTAGATTTAGATCAATTTTCTTTGATTTGAATTTAGATGTTTTTATGCTTGTTTTAAAAACACAAAAATAAAAAATTGTTTTGGGATTGATTTGCATTAGTTTTTCTTGATGAAATTAGTGCATTAGAGAATTTGTTATATTTTCTCTTAGTGATCATTTTTTTTCACTGTTGGAAGTGAATGGAAACTCTCTCCTTACTTTAGTTAGAATTAATCGAATTGAAAATATTACATTATCATATTCGATTACATTCAGTTTTGGGTTGGGTCATAACACCACCGGTTTCATATCCATTTAACCTTTTGAGTAATAACAGCCTAAATAACACAGCGCTTAATTAAAATTCATCTAGTAATTTTTACATTTTTAGGGCTCTTTCCACCAATCTAGCTCAGGATTAGTGCTTTGGAATAGGTTGTAGTTAGCTTTCCAAAGAAACAAAAGCAAACAAGTAGATAAATCTTGCGGTAGGAAATAAATCCAATTGTAATTGGTACAATCTGGGAAGCTTCTCTTAAAGGAGTTAATCACGAGATCATGTCCGAACCTTTGAGACAATCAATTCTATTTCATTGGGGAAGATAGTAGATTTTGCATGCATTACAAATGGTAAACCTCGGATTAACCATTGTCGAGGAGCCTAGGGTCACTTGTCGGTAAACCTCGGATTGACCATGTCGAGGAGCCTTCAAGGGGATTGAGATTTGTTACTCTACCCTTGCGTTTGGAATCGGATCATAGACTGTTCCCCTAGTTTTATTTGTTACTGTTGGTAACCTTAATGTCCATAAGCTTAAGATTATTTCCTAAGGTGACGGTGAAGGAAAGATCTCACTGTACCTGGAGCAAACGTCAACTAGACTCACTTGGACTCTCTAGGGGGTTCTCTTCACTCGAGATGGTTTTGTGAAGAAACTTGTGCCAGTCTGTTTCATTAAGCAGGTTGTCGAGGTAACTGTTCCAACCGCCCTTTCTATATTAAATTCTACGATGTTGGATTTCATCACCAACTAGTGTTTTTAGTACGGGAAGTTACTGTTTGTGTGTGGTTTGACTCCTAGATTTGATAGCGCGTGTTAATTTGTTTGTTTTTACTTTTAGAGACCATAGGTGTGAATTTTGAATTTTAATTGTTAGGTGTGAATTGTGAATTGTTAATTTTAGTTTTAAATTGTTAATAAAATTCATTGAAGTTGAATATAATGGCAGTTGTTCCGGAATTTACCAACCAAGGAACCCCTCTTAATGAGATTCCTAATACTTTTCTTTGCTTTGGAAATGTTGGTCCTCCTTATATGGCTACTTTGTCATTACCTGGATTTACAATAGGTTTACCGATATGGTTATTTTCAACTTCGTTGGCCCTGAATACTCCAATTGTTCCACCTCAACCGGATGCTTCACCTCAACAGAGTTCACCATCTCGACATCACCAACCTTCTGTTGACCCTTTACCTTCTTTGCCTAATATTTCTTCCTCTATTTCTTCCTCTTCGCTTGGTAAAAGCCTTGATGCTAGTAACCAGGTGGCTAAGAAGAAGAAGAAAGGGAAGAAGAAGAAGCACAAGAAGCAAGATAAGAAAGAAGTCAACCAACCAACCACGACTGTAAGTGTTAGTTGTGTTGAGGAAACCTCCAACATGCATCGTAAACCCAAATACCCTTGCAGGCTTTGTAAGGGTGACCACTTCCTTATCAATTGTCCCAGTATTCCAAAGGTCTTGGAAGTATGGTCAGAAAAATCTCATCAACTTTGCGTTGATCCATCAACCAGTGATAGTCAGGTTTTGGGTAAAAAGACTAAAGTTAGGTTTCCTTGTAAGTTATGCAAAGGGGGTCATCAAATTCACATTTTCCCTCACATGGATGAAGCCTCAAAATTATTGGAAAACCTTGTTGTTCCACAACAATAATTTCCAACTGGTTACCGTAAACTTTCTCCCAACCTACCGTCAACTGACGGAGTGATTGATATTATTTCAAGTACAGTCGATCCCAGTCTTCCATTGGAGGGTGAAACTCATATCACTCAGGTTGACGATCCATTAGTTGATCAAGTGTTCAGTTCGATTTCACATGCAATCGATCCCATTCTCCCTGTAGAGAGTGAACTTCATACCGCTCAGGTTCTTCTTGTTAAATCAGATTCTTCTACGCTAGGGGGCATTTCACCTGTTTCTATAGAACCCCCTCCAAGTACTGAGGTCTTTTCCTTTGATTGGAATAGACTGACAGAACCTCGTCTTCCTTCTTCCATCCCTTTCCAAATCATTGTGAAGTTGGGTGATAGGGACATACACTGCACACAGGTAGATGAAGTTGCTTCTATTAGTATTTTATCCTCAACTGCTTGGAAAGCTTTGGGTTCCCCTCAGCTTGTTCCTATTATGCAGAATTTGAAAGCTTTTAACAGAACCATTAGTGAACCTTTAGGGATCCTTCCTAAGTTTTCTATTACTTTGGAAGGTAAAATTGTCTGTATTGATCTTATGGTAGTTCAAGGCCCCTTGGATTTCAATTTACTCCTTGGGCGAGACTATGTCTATGCAATGAAAGCTGTCATATTAACACTCTTTCGCGTGATTTCTTTCCATCACAATGGAAATATTGTGACTGTAGACCAATTTTCATTCCCTAGTATTGATTCAACTACCAATAATCTGACATCCCTGAATGTTCCGCATACGAAAGTGGTATCTAATCCGCCACAGGTTAATTATGCAGCAACTAGTCCCATGTTTTCAGTTACCGATGTAAGTGAGCCTCTCACTATTTTCTTGTCTTCCTTTGACTTAGATTTGGTAATTGACATGGAGAAATATATGGGATTATTTGAACGCGATGTTATTATCCCTTTTGAGTCCCTTGACATGTGTTCCTTCCAGAGAACTATTCTTCCTTCTGATGAAGACCTCTTGGAAGCCATGATCAAGGTGTGTCCATTATCATGTGTTTCTTCTGTTTGAAAGCCATGATCAAGTTTATGAGGATGGTTCCTGTTACTGAGTCAACCTTGTTAAAAAATGAATCAGGTATGAGGATAGTTCTTTTCCTATGTCAACCTCATCAAAAAATGAATTAGTTGGTCTGAGGAAAGTTCCTTTTACTGTGTCAACCTAATTAAAAAATGAATCAGTGAGTTTGAGGAAAGTTCCTTTTAATGTGTCAACCTCATTAAAAAATGAATCAGTGAGTCTGAGGAGAGTTCCTTTTACTGTGTCGACCTTGTTAAAAAATGAATCAGTGAGTCTAAGGAAAGTTCCTTTTACTTTGTCAACCTCATTAAAAAATGAATTAGTGAGTCCAAGGACAGTTCTTTTCCTATGTCAACCTCGTTTAAAAATGAATCAGTTAGTTTATGAGGATGGTTCCTATTATTGAGTCAACTTCATTAAAAAATGAATCAGGGATGAGGACAGTTCTTTTCTTGTGTCAACATCGTTAAAAAATGAATCAGTTGGTTCGAGGATAGTTCTTTTCTTTTGTCAACCTCGTTAAAAAATGAATAAGGTATGAGGACAGTTCTTTTCCTGTGTCAACCTCATTAAAAAATGAATCAGTAGGTAGATTTTAGAGATTATATTAATAAATTATAAATAAGTAGTTTCTGAGGATAATTCCTTTTACTGTGTCAAGCTCATTAAAAATTGAATCATTGTTCATGAGGACAGTTCTTTTCCTGTGTCAACCTCATTAAAAAATGAATCAGTAAGTAGATTGTAGAGTGTCGATTGATAGATTAGAAATAAGTAGTTTCTGAGGATGCTTCCTGTTACTGAGTCAACCTCGTGAAAAAATGAATCAGGTAAGAGGAAAGTTCCTTTTACTGTGTCAACCTCGTTAAAAAATGAATCAGTGGGCCATGAGGATAGTTCCTTTTACTATGTCAACCTCGTTAAAAAATGAAACAAGTCTGCTGAGGACAGTTCTTTTCCTGTGTCAACCTCATTAAAAAAATGAATCAGTAGGTTATGTGGGTAGATTAGAAATAAGTAGTTTCTGAGGATGGTTCCCATTACTGAGTCAACCTCGTAAAAAAAAATGAATTAGGTTTGAGGACAGTTCCTATTACTGTGTCAGCCTCATTAAAAAATGAAACACATTGCCATGAGCATAGTTCTTTTCCTGTGTCAAGCTCGTTAAAAAATGAAACAAATCCTCCCCTAATTGAGTCGAGTCTTTGACTAGATCTCGTAAATATTAAGTCATATATTTAGGTTAGTTATTTCAGTTTTTTGCATAATTTTCTTACAGTTTTAGGTCGAGTCTTTCATATGATCTTGTAAATGAACCTTCATTCCATCTAGCTATTAATTACCAGTGGTATACTTAGTTGAATGAAATGAAGCTGGGGGGGCATGCGCTCTAGCAGTTATGCTTAGGGGGCAACAAGCACAGTTTTCTCTTTGTTTCAAGCTTGTGAAAAGATGAAACCACTCTGAAGCATAGTTTTTCTATGTTTCAAGATTTTGTAAAAATGAAACCTATCTTGAGTCAATTTCGGTTATTTTCAAGACTCGTTAAACTCATGAAAATCCCGAGATTATTTTGCTATCTTTCATTCTCGTAAAAAACATGAAAATGCCGAGTTCTTTCCATCTTTTCCTGCTCGTAAATTAAATTGAAAGTCGGCCACAGGAGTACATTTTTATCCCTTTTTCAAACTCGTTAAAACTTACGAAAAAGTGAAAACCATGAGTACATTTTTATCCCTTTTTCGAACTCGTTAAAATTTACAGAAAAAGCGAAACTACTAAGTATACTTTTATCACTTTTTCGGGCTCTTGAAAATTATGAAAAAGTGAAAACCCTGGAGTCCTCTTTTAAGCCCTTTTCAGTCTCTCTAAACATGAAAATATTGCTGAGCACTTAATTATTCGAACTTGTTAAAGTAAATGAATGATCGTCCCTTTAGTATAAGTTTACCCCTTTTACGGACTAAAATGGACTATTTACGAAAAAGGTATACGTTGACTAATTATGGTCAATAGAGTTCTCTCTCGCATTATTTTATCCTTTTTCGGGCTCGAGAGACTAAATTTACGAAAAAGTACACCCATGGAGTTTTCTTAAGTTTTTTCTTCTGACTCCCTAAAATTGAAAAACACCGAGTTATCCTATACTGGACTCGTTAAAATTTAACAGTAAAGGACCTGTTCAATTTTTAAACAGGAATGAACCACTCCTTCTTAGGGTTTGAATCTTAAACTAAGTTGGACACATCTGAAGGATGAGCTTATAAACAAGCAAATGTTATCCTCCTTAAGCTTGTCAAAAATAAAGAGGTACTTGCTAGAAATGGTGGGGGTCAAGAGAGAAAAATGAACTTGTTTGTTGTATTTTGATTATTTGAAAATCCGTTAACCACTCTTAAACACGACACTTTTATTCACCTGGGTTGGGAAATCCTTTACCTAACAGTTAATCAAACCATATTGAAAGTATTCAGCCGATTTCTGGGTATTAGCTTTGGGTCAATTGCACCAAACCATCTGTAGTGTCGTTATGTGTTCAAGAGGATAGTTCAAACAAAACATTCATCTGCAAAATATCTATCATCCATTTTGACCATCCCTAAGTCAGTCCTTGCCAATATATTTCTTCAAAAATTGATCTATGATTTCGTGTTGTGGGCTTGCCTATGACGGATCACTTTCTATTGACGACATCTCATTATCTAGGAAGTTGATCCAGAAATCATTATTACCTTGAAATCTGCATGCCTCAATGGCAGGTTTCTCACCTTCGACGACAAGTTGCATCATTGACCTTCGATCGAATGATTCCGTGACATGTTCGAATTCAGTTCATTCATTCACATTTCATGGATTGTACTGAGTACTTTGAGAGCCATTGACATTACTGGTAGTTACTCTCACACTTGTTAACAGTTTACATTATTGACTTCTAATCAAGTGGTTTCTACCATGTTCGACTTCAACACATTTAATCGCATGGATAGAATTGTACTAGTTCGAGAAGAAGAAATCAAGAACCTGGATCTAGTTTCCACCATCCAGGCTGCAAGGAGTTTTATTATTATACTATAGACTATTCATTACAGATGGATGTGCCCATGCTGTGTCTACACTATTGATGTAATATTAAAATCATTTCTGTATCAGAACAAGTTTAGTTAGTTTTTTATCTGAGTATGGGAATTCCTACCTCAGTGATGATATGATTACATATATATATTTTGCATTGAATGTTTTTACAGGTTCTGAATTGGGTGTCCACAGGATGATCCTTGAAATGATAAAGTACTTCACTCTTCATATATGACAAACTTCATCTTCATCAATTTCAGACTTCGCACTTTAGGGGGCAATATGTTACACTAAAAACTGTCACCTTGACATTCTGCTGACTATAAGAGCTCATTAACACTCATACATACCTCCTCTGCAAGTCTTACAACCTTTAATCCTCATGTCAAGCCCTGAAACAGGAGGAAAAACCCTAAAAATATCTAAAACTTTGGGTACGCAGGTAACATGAAGCCTGCCTATGTTCCTAGCTTGGGTACGCAGGTAATACACTACTTACCTGCATTCTAGAACACAATTTTCCTTTGCAATTCCTATGTACCCTCCTCAAAGTAAAAAAAGCGAGAATGTAAAGTTAAAAATCTGGGTTGAGGTCAATTCTAGAAGGTTATAGATGAGAATTTTTGGGGATAAGTATGCTTTGATAAGGTGCATGTATCTCTCACCTTAAGGAACTAATCCCTTGATGTGAGGAGTCTATCCCTTTGAAGGAGGATTCTATCCCTACAAAGGTGGAATCCTAACCTCCTCATCTGCTCTATAAAAGGAGGAATTAGGTAGCCTCAAATGGTTAGATTTTGGAGATTGATATTTTCGAGGTTAGATTTTGGAGATTGAGAATTATAGTTAAAGATTTATGTGTGATTGAGTTGAAGTGCTATTGAGATTTAGACTTCTTTATACTGAGCTTTTGAGAGGAAAGATCACATACCTCTATGTGCTCCTGGAGGAAGAGTGCAAGACTTATCAAATTAGAGGGGACTCCTACTTCGGACCTCGAGAAGGCCTTTTCAAACATCAAGGCTAAGGTTGTAAGGTTCTTCTGTTATTTTAAGATTATTAAAATCAAGTTTTGTTTTTCTCAATAAATTGTCATTCGATTGTTTATTTCAATAAGCTGTTGTTTGATCATTTATTGCATAGATTCCTTGATCACTATGATAGGTATGTTTTCTAATTATTTGTTATACAGGTGCTATTTAATATTTTCTTGTTTGTGATTGCAGGTTGATGATGCTTTCTTGCGACGGAAGAACTCTTGTTGTGATGGAAGGATTATCGATGCGACAGAAGCACTACGACTGCAAATAAGAATTTGGATCTAAGGTAGGATCAACACCTTCATAGAATTTATTTTTAAAACGAATATATTTAAAGAAAGACAAACTTAGTTGTTCGTTTGTTGCTAGATTGTCTTCTGACACTAGGGAGATCGATCTTGTCCGCAAGAACGATTTATCCGACCAACATCACTGCACTGTACAATCTCCTTCTCTTGTGCAATAACTCTCTGGCATAGATAAGGGTGTATCATCCCTTGATGATGATCTTTGTCTTCCTGCTCCACCTCACAATCCCTAATAATTGCTACAAATGACTCCGGAATTGTGCCATGGTTCCCAAATGTCAAAATAGTTGGAACTCCTTGAAAAGACACAAGGGCTCCTCTAATGAAATCAATTGCTCCCTTTTCACCTCCATGTGTTGATGGATCTCCTCCCATTATGACAACGTTGTTAGATCTCATATGCTCATCCTCCTCATCAATAAGTGAGATTACCTCATCATCAAGGAGAGACCCTAGATTTTGGTCATCTCTTGAAGGAAGTACCTCCATGACTTCACAAATGGAAGAGGGCCCTTCACACAATGGGAATATTTCCCTTAGCAAGACATCATACATGTTTTTATCCCCTTCAGAAATATAGAATGGATTTTTTTTCATGGTTCCTCCCAATGCATGCAAAGTGTTTGATGTTTTGATACATAGAGATTCACAGTGATTTTCATCAAATTTCTCACCAAAATTTTAGTGAATCCATCACATTATTCTACATTTGCATGATAACATGAAATATAATTTTCAAACTACCAACCATGAACCATACCTTTGAGTTGCAGCATTGCTCCTCCAATGGCCTCATCTTCTTCCTCCATTCTCCCTGCAGTGCAA
This sequence comes from Pinus albicaulis, assembly GCA_034641835.2. Taxonomy (NCBI): domain Eukaryota; kingdom Viridiplantae; phylum Streptophyta; class Pinopsida; order Pinales; family Pinaceae; genus Pinus; species Pinus albicaulis. The sequence goes on along the minus strand of JAXQQM020068803.1, from coordinate 63,450 downwards.
GTGGGCAATGAACTGCGTTGTGGATCTGCATGTGTGGCTGAATGATCACACCCATCATAATAATAGCTAGGGCTTGCTTCACCTTCAAATCCTCTCAGAAAATTTCTTCAACTTTCCCTTTCTATCTCCTCAAGATCTTCAATGATACCCTCCAGGGTCTGGAAAAGAAGAAGGGAAACCTCCTCTTCTATCATTCCTCTTTTCTTTTTTCTCTATACATTTCATCTTCTAAGTGAGGATATTCTCCTTCTAATGGAATATTATATTATCTTGGGCTGCATAGGCTGAGCCAAGATTGATTCTTTGATACCACTGTAATGTTCCTTTTTCAAGAATTTATGCTATATGGACCTCAAGGACACTGTATAAGGAAGAAAATGTAAAAATAAGATGAAAGGGGTCTAGGATCCCCTTTTTAACTCTTAAAATACTTCTCTTCCAGAAGTTGAGCCCAAAGAAATGACTCTAGATGGGTTATTCAGATCTCCCCAAACTAGATCCCTTAAAGAATGTTCAAAGAGAGAGCTTACAGTAATACATGAACAAAATCATAAACTCTGCAATTCTGAATACAAAATAAGATGAAATATAATACAACCATCATGTTCATTGATATATCAGCAACAATATACAGAAATATCATGATGAATAAACCCCTCATGCAATGGGAATCAATCTCCAAAGATTAACACATGTAATACAAGAGATGCAACAACTGCATGAAACGCCGGAAAGAAGTGACTGTGCTGTCTCTAGGAGTGTAACTACTGCTATAGATGTGCATACATGAGATATGGATGAAATATACAAGAAATTCCCAAGAAATATAAGAATGGCCTCCAATACAAGATTTCTAGCCAATCTAGGAGGGATTGCTAGAAATGTTGGAAAATGTACAATGTGACAAATAACTTGTCACTGCAACTGAATCACATAAGAATGAGGCTATGGAAGATTTGATATGATGGTGCCCTACTCTTATAATGAATCTAAGAAAAAGGTTGATCCCTTTACTTAGAAACAACTCCTCTTGATGAGCTCTAATGAACTCTCCAACACTGCCTACACAAAATAATGCAGTTTCTGCCATAGACTGTGCTGTGAGAGATGGTGAATGATTGGCCTAGTGCCAAAGATCTCAAATAATTCTAGGGAGACTCCTTTTCTGCTCCTCCAAAGAATATGAAAGAACTCCATCAAAGAACAAGCCAATAATGACTCCGAGAGTTCCTCTACTGCCGCTCCCAGCAACACAACGTTTTCTACCCAACAGAATAATGTTGTAGCTGAAGGGGTAAGCTTGGCCAAATGGAAGAATGAGGAAATGGAGCTCAAACCCTCTCCTTCCTTGAGGGTGAGGTAGGGATTCCTGACTAGGAACACCCTTGGGTTCAAGAACACTACAACCCTGCTAAACAACCCGAGGATGTAAGTCTTGGCAGACCCAACGAAAATGATAAGCTAATGCATAATGAAAATGGGATACCATCTCCTCCTTATAAAGGAAATGAACTCCTCTCACCATGGGTACCATTCACACTTGCCACCTAACTCATGCAAGTGGAGCCTCCTCTAAAACTGTGCTGTCTAAGAAGGTTCAATGTATCTAGGCAGCTTAGTTGACTTTGGTCAAAAATAATAGATCAAGCATGATCCAATCCTGTTCACACCATGAGCTGCTCAAATTAGCTACTTTATTCTTCCTCCTTTCACATGAGGAGTGTTTATTCTTCCTTCTCAAGGATTATGGGGCCTCCTTACCCATTTTATTTAACTAAATGAAATACTGCTAGCTATAATGTCCCTTTTTAGCTTGAGGCTAAAAATTGGGAACATTATAGATCTACTCAAATATGGAGCTCAAATGATGCCAAGATTCAAGATCTGGCCAATGTGATGGATTCCCAAGATAACCCAGAAAGGATTTTCCAGATCTACAACTTTGGAAAATCACCCTCCTAGGATTTGATCCTTGATCTACTGGGAAATATAGATCTAAAGCTAGATCTGACAGATAGATGGCTTAAATATGTCACAAGATTAGATCTAAGCTTGAAGGGTTGATCCCTTCTTTAGATTTGCAAGCTAGAAGCTATAGATCTAGCTTCTCAATCCTCCAATAATGATTACAGTTGTTGCATCACAACTACCAATAGAAACTGCATTGTGAGGGAAAGAGAGGCCTTCTTCCTGCAAAAAATTGCTGCAATAAAATCTAGGCTGATGGAAAGACTGATGGCAATGTGAGGGAATTATCCCTCACAGGATTACTAGCTGAAATTCTAGTAACTTCCTTCCTCCCTTTGGATCTGCAAATTGAAAAACGTAATTCTTGAAGGAAATACTACTGCTAGGAGGTCAATAAATTTTGGCTTGATGCCAAATCTGAAATGAAGCTCTGGGAATGTTGATTTATAAGCCCAAGGTGATAGGAATAAATCCTCACCAGTTCTCCAGCTGAAGTACTGAAGAAAACTTCCACCTTCCAAATTGATCTTCAAAAATCTGCAATTTCTGAATATGAATGTTCTGCAGAAAGTAGAAAAAGAGATGTGGAACCAATGCTTGATGTAGAATGAAGTACAATACTATTTATAGAGCTACTCTAAGAAATAGGTGGGATTCCTAACCAGGAACACCCTGTGCTAAACAACACTGGAAATATCTGCTAAATAGTCGGAGAAAGCAATGGAATGTCACATGACAATTCCAAATCTGAAAATACCCTTACATCAAGAATAACCAACATACCTCCATACTTGCCTTCATCTCCTTTATATAATGTTTGAGCCTTCCCATTCCTTGGCCCTCATCTAGACAACGTTGTGCATGTGGACAAGATCCTCCAAGCTTGGTTGGGTTGTTTGACCAAATCAACCATCATGTCTAGGTGCAATGTACACCCTCTCCATCATGTGTGCTTTGATTGCACAACATCCTCTATCACTTTATCATGAATGTTCCATGATATTCTGTTTTACATCTTCAAGTTCTTAGTTTACTGTATCAACCTCTATGATCTATCTCAATTAATGAGACATAATCTCCAATTCCATTCACATTAGTAGTTGCTCAACTACCTCATCTTGTAGATCTAGGCTTAATTAATCCACATTCACACACAAAAAGTGGATACTTATTCATATTGAGGATTATGGGTCCCTCCACCCTTTTATTTACTTAATTTACTAAGAAATTTAAGAACTCTAATATTCCAAATATCAGGTGAAAATTTGGGAATATTACACAGTGCAGCCTGTAAATTTACATGGAGCACCACAAACCGATGCGAGCCGAATGGCTCGAGTGCACCGTGCGGGATTTTTCTTTTTTTAAATAAGGTGAATTTTAAGCTATTTTACAAAACTAATACAGTAAAAGGTTTAATTATGGAAAAACAAGGAAAATACCTATACATTTGTCTGTCGAGGAGGCATATTGACCGTTGAATTTGCAAACTAAATTTTCCCACCGTTTTGCAAAATTCAAAATGGAGATGGTGGGAAATGGAAAACAGAAATGCATGCAATGGGAGCTGCATCGATGGTAGGGCACCTCACACAAAGTAAAGTTGCACTGGTGCTTGAGAGCTCTAGAGCACTAAAAAGTGAAAAATGCAGATTTTTGGTCATAATTTTTTTTATTTAACCTTGTTCTGGTGAGTGGGTTTTATAGGTGCACCGGTGCAGTTTCTTAAAATTGCACCGGGCTGTTTGAGTTTTGGCATGAGGTTTTAGGACGCACTGATGCAGAATCTTTGTAAAGCACTGGTGTGCTACAGTAATGAGATGCACTGGGTGGGTTTGTACCGAGTGCACAGTGTCTCAGTGTGCCAATGTTTTGTGTGCACTGGTGCTTTCTCTAATGAATTCACCAGTGAGGTTTAGGATGATAAATGCACCGGAAGAAAAACATCCACAAAAACCTCCACCCGCAAACCTCCTCTAGTAACCTCCGCTACAAATGAATGTTTGGGATATTTTTATAAGGGGTTCCCCAAAAACATCCGCTGGAGGGTCTTTTCCTTGTAGCGCTCTATACAAAAATTATCTGCAAATGAATCTTAAAAATAGAAAATAAACAATAGCGAGAGAATAAAACATAAAACAGATATACACAGATATTTTCCCCTGGATCCCAAATCGGGACTACCAGCTTGATTTTTCATTATGTTCCTTTTAGTGTTACACCACATATATACATGTTGAAGCACTCATAAACCTCAATCCATTAACCGTGGTTTAGACCATAATCGTACTTCCCTTGATTGGATCTACAAAATACCAAGGGTAAAAAACCATCATGCCTCAAAATCGTGTGCAAACCCATGCACAAAACCATGGGCAGGTCCTCCCATCGAAAAATAGGATCCAAAAAAATCTCCTCATGCGCTGCCCCAAACCCCGAGAAAGGGGGACAGCCCCCCCCCCCCCCCTTCACCATAAATCCTTCAGGTTGCTTCATGTAGATCTCCTCTTCTAGATCCCCATGAAGAAATGATGTCTTCACATTAATCTGTTCTACCTCAAACTCAAAGGGAGCAGCAACAGATAAAATTAATATAATGGAAGTAACCTTGGCAACAGGAGAAAAAATATCACCAAAATCAATTCCTGACACCTGGGAAGATCCTTTTGCTACCAATCGAGCTTTTTATTTCTCCACCATGCCTTCTACATTCATCATCTTCTTAAACACCCATTTTCTCCCGATAGGATTCCTTCCAACTGACAACTCCACCAGATCCCATGCCTCATTTTTGTGCAAGGAAGTTATTTCATCAACCATGTCCTCCTTCCATAATTTTCCATCCTTTGAATCTACTGCCTCCTTGACAGTTTTGGGATCATCATCAGTTATAGTTAAAGAAAAATTTGAACAGAAAGTACATGGACTATACCTTTCTAGTTTCCTTCTTTCCCGAATTGATCTTCTCATAGATGGAGCTTGTGGCTCTCCCTCTTCTGAATCTTCTTCTATTGTAGATTCTGATTCATCCTCCTTTAGCTCAAACTCTATATTCTCAAGTTCCTTTGGTAGGAATTCATGTTTAACAACATCTTTCACCTCTCTAAACAACATATCTCGGTTGTATACAACCTTCCTTGTTTCTTGGTTCCATATATTGTAACCTTTTAAACCATCCTTATACCCAATAAAGATGCACCTTTCATATTTATTATCCAACTTGTTCCTTTTCTCCTTTGGAACATGTACATATGCATCACACCTAAATACCCTTAGATGTGAAAGAGAGGGTTTCGTACCAGTCCATACCTCATGTGGAGTCTTATCCTCCAACGCTGATGAAGGTGATCTGTTAATGAGGTAACATGCAGTCTCCACTACTTCTACCCAGAATTCATGTCCTAACCTAATACCACTAAGCATGCTTCTTGACTTTTCCATCACCGTTCTATTCATTCTTTCTGAAAATCCATTTTGTTGAGGTGTGCATGGATTAGTATTCTACTGTGTTATACCACACTTCTTACACAATTCCTCAAATTCCTTCTTGCAAAACTCTCCACCATTATCTATCCTCATCACCTTTATCTTCTTCTCTATCTGGTTTTCCACCAGAGCCTATGTTTTCGCCAAACATTGCAACCAGGTGTTTTTTTACCCAGATGTGTTGGATGGGGATTGGTGGTTCGTATTGAGACATGACCTTAGATCAAAACATGTTTTTGAGAACAATAGTGTTATTGTGCCATTCGAGCTAGAAGATAATGAGGGTGATCATGAGAACCGAGAGTGATATGGTACAAGTGTTATTTAATCAAGATTTATACTTTTTAAGATGAGTTTTTATAAAGAAGAGGACTTAATTACCTTATAACTTATAAGGCTCTTTTTTTCGAAACATTATAATATGTAGTTTCAATTAATTGGTAATTTGCATTATGTTAATGTTAAAATCAATATTTCACTTGATAATTTGCAATTACATTGATCTAAAAAACAATGGCGTACTATATAAAGTTCTTTTTTTTCGTATGTAAGGTCATAATAAAATAATGATAATTCTAAAGTACATGAATTTATTTTAATTATTTTCTAAACTTTATTATGTTACAAAAATTCATATTATTCTAGATTTATTATTTTACAATTATTTACAATTTTACAAATTTACAAACTTACAAATTTTAATAAAATCATTTCAAATTAATACAATTAAAATTTTATAAATATTTTACATACAATTAAAATTAAAATTAAAATTAAAATTTTACAATTTCACATACAACTACAATTAAAATTACAATTACAATTTTAGAATTTTACATACAATTACAATTACAATTAAAATTTTACAATTACAATCATTTCACAGTAATACAATTAAAATTTTACAAATATTTTACATACAATTAGAATTACAATTAGAATTACAATTACAATTTTACATATATATCCTTACAATTACAATTACAATTAAAAATACAAATACAATTTTACATACAATTAAAATTAAAATTTCAATTACAATCACGACATAATATTTAATAAATATCATGATTTAATATTAAATTAAATAAACATCACGATCATGATAACCATCGTACAAACATCATATTCGACTAAAAAACACATTCAAATTCACTAACATCATATAATCATCGTGATCATAATCATCTAACAAAACACAATTAGCACTGTATAACATCATCACAACACAAACATCAAATATACATCTCATGTCAAATAATTGCTATCACATACAAATCTATCTACAAGTTTCACATTAAATGAACATATCTAACATGACCTAACAATATACACATCATGATGATCACCAGCATGTAAATTAAGTACAACTGCAACATGAACATAAAATACATGGACCATATATATATAACTGTATAATGTAAAAAATATACAATTTTAATATAAATTTCAAGTATCAACTATTGGTACATCATAAATAGTAGTACTAGTCGAGGACTGTTCAGTCAATGGTGCAGCCTCGACAAGCTCAGATAGATGATGATCATCACATGCCTATTGATCTGGTGGTGCCTCATGCTGATCAGGATCAACTGTCGACTGCTCATGATGACTCGACATGGTCGATGGTCCAGCCTGCTCATGAACATGAGTACTACTGGATGTTGTATGCTGCTGACTCAACATGGATGGTCCAGCCTACTCTCCATCATGACTGTTGGTCGATGCTAAAGGCTTCTCATCCACAACGTGAGGTGGACGATGATCACTCCCCTTATTGTGATCATTAGATGATGCATCGTTTCTCACGGAATATTGACGTACTAAGTCTCGACCACGCCTACATCGAAGGGCCCTCCTCAACTGCATAAATAAGCTCGTAGCTCCTACGACATGTCGCATCAGGGTGAACATGTCATGCGACATGCCTCTCCACATATGTACCAGCCTAGCATTGGCCTGTATATCTCTCACAGTGGCGGGCCTAACTCCCACCTCCATAAAAAATGCACATAGTTGGTCGCCCAACTCCATCCTTAACCTATTGTCAAGCCTACGCCTAGCCAAAGACAATACTGGTGCACCATGAGGACTAGGTCTGTCGGCACCGACCTGATCCTTGGCATCTGCCATATCTTGATCATCATTAGGATCTAAACCTAGATCATTTGGTGGCGGTGGCATCTCATCGCCATCAAATGACCCAATTTCTACAAAATATATATAGTACACAATAATAGCTAGACAATTTCATTTAACAGTTTAATAAAAACAAGTTAAAGAACACGTTAGAATAAATTTAAATAAAATAGTAATATTACCTCTATCATCCGGCAGCTCATTATCTATGAAGAGGATGTTGGCATACCCTTGTCAATCCAAAACAACATATGGACAGGGGACTAGAACGAATGGATGCTCATCCACACTGGCTAGAAACTCCAATGCATCATGTGATATCCTTGTGGAAAACTCTGACTTGCCCCTCTTGGCCATCATATGTCTCCACATCTGTATTTTTGCATGCAACATCGACTTATGAAGCTGTCGAACAAAAGTAGGCCACGTCTTTGGAAACCTCTAAAAAATAAACAAAATAGCTCTGAAAAAAAAGGGAAGTTCACCCTCCCTTGTGCCTGAGCACGACATCTATCTAAAGCAGTACATAACTTCTACAAAAAAATGGTAGACCACCTCACAAGTCATGGCTCTTGTAATAAAGAATCAACATAAAATAGAAGCGGGCAAATAATGCATTGCCTGTCTCTGGTATGGTGTGTAATAGTCAAAATCAGTATTGAGATACACCTAACCTTCTATCCACCAAATGAAGCAATACGTAACTGACCTCTGGAGACCTAAAAATCTAAAGGAGACAATATATCCACGCTAATGTATCTCTGGGAGTACACCAAATGACTCCCTGTTGCATAGCCAACGGGGACCTCTGGGAACGAGGGAAAATCCACCCCTTTCCTCGATAGGCTAGTAATGAAATATGTGTCCTCCTCAGTGGGCGCATACCACTAGTTAGGACCAACCCAGAAAGCCTGTAGGTCGGCATTCGACCTACAGATAAGATGTCATAAAAACACACCATGGCCCTTTAGTGATGTAGCCTCCTTATAGAAATTGAGGAGGCCTATCTACCTTAGGAGCCTTTGGGTGGCTATTGTAATAGGCCGAGGGAACTTATCTCTCTCCCTCTATCATGCCTCCCATAGGCGAACCTTGTTATACTGGTTCCCCTATTTTTGTTGTTGTTCCCTCTCTTTTCTCCTTTCATGTTGTTGAATCATTAACATATCAAATAATTTTTTTTTATTAAATGAGAGATGTATTTAGGAATATAAATATATAGTTTTTTTTGAGAAAAAAAAATAGTCGGTGCGGCACAAAAAAAAGGCATGCACCGATAATGGTGCACCTTTTTTTGTCGCATATCGGAGGTAGTGCACCAGAAAATTTTCGACGCTCCAGAGATGGTACATCTGCAAATTTTTAGTGCACTACCCTCCTATAATTTTTACATGGTCAACGATGCGATGGTATAACAAACTGCACCATTGACTATGTACCAGTGTCGGAAGGGCAGTGCGTTGACCAAAGTATATGCCTTGGGGCGTATAGTTTAGGAAGCGCACTGCCATCCTGAAATCACTACATATTCAATGGTGCGGTCGTTTACATGACCGCACCATTGAATATGTCAAGTTCAGGGTGGCGGTGCACTAACAAAATTACTCACCCTGAGGCAGAAATTTCTGTGAATGCACTACATTCCCGCAATTCGATATGGTCAATGGTGCGGACGGGTAACCGACCGCACCTAAATTTTTTTAATTTTAAAAAATAATAGTGTGTTGTTTCGGTACAGCCTTGGAACCAGTGCGGATACTAGTAGCATCAGTCGCGGTGTAGCCTGTAAATTTACAGGGAGCACCGCGAACCGGTGTGAGCCGAACGGCTCAAGCACAATGCATGGGAATATTCTTTTTTAAAAAAGGTGAATTTTAAGTTATTTTACAAAACTAATCTGCTAAAAGGTTTAATTAAGGAAAAAAAAGGAAAATACCTATACATTTGGCCGTCGAGGAGGCATATTGGCTATTGAATTTTTAAAACTAAATTTTCCCACCATTTTGCAAAATTCAAAATGGAGATGGTGGGCAATGGACAACAAAAATGCGTGCAATGGGGGCTGCATCGATGGTAGGGCACCTCACACAAGGTAAATTTGCATCAATTCTTGAGAGCTCTAGAGCACTGAAAAGTGAATAATGCAGATTTTTTACAATAATTTTTATTTTATTTTACCTTGTTCCAGTGTGCAAGTTTTATAGGTGCACCGGTGTAGTTTCTTAAAACCGCACCGGGCTGTTTCAGTGTTGGCGCGGGGTTTTAGGATGCACCGGTGCAGAATATTTGTAAAGCACCAGTGTGCTACAATAATGAGATACACCGGGAAGTTTTGTACTGATTTCACAGTGTCTCGTTGTACCAATGTTTTGTAGAATAAAACATAAAATAGATATACACAAAGATTTCCCCTGGATCCCAAATCAAGACTACCAGCTTGATTTTTCATTATATTCCTTTTAGTGTTACAACACATATATACATGTTGAAGCACTCATAAATCCCAATCCATTAACCCTAGATTAGACCATAACCGTAGTTCCCTTGATCATATCTACAAAATAATAGGGGCCGAAAACCATCATGCCCCAAAACCATGTGCAAACCCATGCACAAAAACATGGGAAATTCCGCCCATCGAAAAATAAGGTCCAAAAAATTTTCCTCATGCACTGCCCCAAACCCCGAACAAGGGGGGCTGCCCCCCCTCCCCCCTGTGACCCTCCTGCTGTGCCCGACGCAACGTACAGTATAATTTTTCACCCCCCCCTGTGACCCCCCTCACGCATGCGAATAATCATGGAAGAATATAGCACATACCCAACATTCTCCCACTTGTTGTTTTCTTTCCACAGGGGGCCACAAGAGAGCTTAGTAATTTGTCCAATTCTGCAACACCCATTCCTTCTCTACACCAAGAGAACTTCTGAGTTCTCACAGACTTTGTCAATGCATCTACAACATTCTTCAAAGTGTCCACCTTTACCAGCAACACCCTTTTATCCTAAACCATATCTCTCACTAAGTGATTTTGAACATCAATGTGCTTTGTCTTTGAATGATAAGCATGGTTCTTAACCAAGAAAATTTCACTTTGGCTATCACAATCTATCTTTAATGCTCATTGCACCAACCCCATACTTGAACACAATCTCTGCAACCAAACTTATTTCTTGTTTGCATGAGTGGTTGCCATGTATTCTGCCTCTGTAGTTGAAAGAGCCACTACAGATTGTCTTTTACTCATCCAACTGACTGCACCACCAAATAGGCTAAACACATACACACTTGTAGATCTTCTTTGGTCCAGATCTCCAACCCAGTCTGCATCAACAAAACCATAGATATCCAAAATTCTATCCAATACTGGTCCTCCTTGGTAGAAAAAACCATAATCACTAGCTCCATGCAAATATCTAAAAACCAACTTCACTGTTGTCCAATGCTCCTTCCCTGGTTTTGACATAAACCTACTCAATACTCCCACTGAATGTGCAATGTTTGGTCCAACAAAGACCATTGCATACATCAAGCTACCCACTGCACTTGCATATGGAACACGGGACATATCCTCCTCTTCTTCTTATGTCTTGGGAAAATGTTCAGCAGATAGCTTTACACCTACAGGAATAGGAACCTTCACCCGTTTACTATCCTACATATTGAACCTATACAATATTGTCTTGACATACTTCCTCTGGTTTAACCAAAGCTTCCTCTTTGCCCAATCTCTCTTAATTTCCATGCCAAAAATATAGTTTGCAGCACCAAGATCCTTCATGTGGAATTTGGAGAACAATTGGGTCTTCAAATCATGGATAACTTCTTTGTTATTTCCAATTAGCAACATATCATCCACATTCAATACCAAATAAATAACATGGTCACCAATTAATTTAAAATGTACACAGTGATCCTATTTTTTTCTAGTGAAACCAAGTCCCCGTATATAGGTATCAAATTTTTGATATCACATCCGTGGTGATTGTTTTAACCCATATAGAAACTTTTTTAACATGCATAGTAGTTCTTTCTTGCCCTTCACCATAAATCCTTCAGGTTGCTTCATGTAGATCTCCTCTTCCAAATCCCCGTGAAGAAATGATGTCTTCACATCTGTTTGTTCTACCTCAAAATCAAAGGGAGCAGCAATAGATAAAAGTAATCTAATGGAAGTAACCTTGGCAACAGGAGAAAAAATATCACCAAAATCAATTCCAAGCACCTGGGAAGAACCTTTTGCTACTAATCGAGCTTTGTATTTCTCCACCTTGCCTTCTACATTCATCTTCTTCTTAAACACCCATTTGCTTGTGATAGGCTTCCTTCCAGCCGACAACTCCACCAGATCCCATGCCTCATTTTTGTGCAAGGAAGTTATTTCATCAACCATGGCCTTCTTCCATAGTTTCCCATCCTTTGAATCTACTCCCTCCTTGACAGTTTTTGGATCATCATCAATTATAGTTAAATAAAAATTTGAACAGAAAGAAGATGGACTATACCTTTTTGGTTGCCTTCTTTCCTGAACTGATCTTCTCATAGCTGGAGTTTGTGGCTCTTCCTCTTCTGAATCTTCTTCTATTGTAGATTCTGATTCAGCCAACTTTAGCTCAAACTCTATCTTCTCAGGTTCCTTTGATAGGACTTCATGTTTAACAACATCTTTCACCTCTCTAAAAAACATATCTCGATTGTACACAACCTTCCTTGTTTCTAGGTTCCAAAGCTTGTAACCTTTTAAACCATCCTTATATCCAATAAATATGCACCTTTCATATTTATTATCCAACTTGTTCCTTTTCTCCTTTGGAACAAGTACATATGCATCACATCCAAATACCCTCAGATGTGAAAGAGAGGGTTTCTTACCAGTCCATACCTCATGTGGAGTCTTATCTTCCAATGCAGATGAAGGTGATATGTTAACGAGGTAACATGCAGTCTCCACTGCGTCTACCCAGAATTTATGTCCTAACTCGATACCACTGAGCATGATTCTTGCCTTTTCCATCACCGTTCTATTCATTATTTCTGAAAATCCATTTTGTTGAGGTGTGCATGGATTAGTCTTCTGCCATGTTAAACCACACTTCTTACATAATTCATCAAATTCCTTCTTGCAAAACTCTCCACCATTATCTATCCTTAGCACCTTTATCTTCTTCTCTGTCTGGTTTTCCACCAGAGCCTTAAATTCTTTAAATCTGTCAAAGACTTCAGATTTATTTCTGAAGAAATATATCCATGTATTCCTTGAGAAGTCATATATGAATGAGACATAGTACATAGATTTTCCTAGTGATGGAACCGACATAGGTCCAAACACATCAATGTGCACAAGCTCTAATATTTTGTTTGCCTTCTTCACACTAGAAGGAAAAATCACTCGATTCTGCTTCCCATATACACAATTTTCACATAAATCGAAATCTAGAGAGAAATTAGAGATACCTTATACCATACCATTTCTATATAGTATCCAAAGGCCCTTCTCTCCAATATGTCCAATCCTTTGATACCATAGCATGGTATTTTCTCCAGAGAACACTAGGCTTTGTGCTCCATTTTCTGAAACCACAAAACTATTGCACCCATCAATAATAGTGCTACCCTAAATCTTGTACAGAGTTCCATTCTGAACTCCCCGAATTAATACCAGTGCTCCCTGAACCATCTTGATGGTGTCTGTCTCGAACACTTTTTTTACAACTGCATCATCCATCTTGCTTACTGTTGTGGTATAACACAACCCCCCCATTTTTTACTTATATACTTCAAAAAATGGGGACCATTTCTACAAAAAAATTTGCTAAGCACCTTTTAGGATTTTGATTAAGTTAATTATCTTACATTTTTTTCATTTTTACATTTTTATCGGATTCCTATTTTGATTGTTTCATTAAATCTAGTTTTTCATAAGCTTTCCAACAATATTTGTTTCGCTCCATTTGGTCAACCGGTTTTTAAGTGGCGCTCCTTTGAAGTTTTGATCATTTTCTCACTTGGGTTAAAAAATGTTTGAAGTGTACAAATATTTTAATTCTCATAGTTAAAATAGTCATTCATTGTAAATATTAACTTTTGGTTTATTTTTACTAATTTTTCATTTTTATTAATGGTCCTACAAAATGACCTGACCTTATTGTACAATAGACGAAAATACATTTCAGGATCTTGGTAAGTTACTCCAACTTGTTATTTTAAAACAAATTGCCAAAACCAAAATTCTAAAATTGCAAAGTGGCTATAGTATAAATTGTAGGATGATTAATCCCACGTGGGCCCCACTTCACACCCCTTCACTTCCTTCCAAAAAACTTTGCGATTGCAATATTGCGATATTGCATATCACACATCGCATATTTATTAAAATCTCAAAACTCATCATTTAAAATGTCGCGATGTGTGATTTTGGTTATATGATGGGCTTTTAAGTTTTATGAAAAGTTTTGTCAAATTTCTCCTTATGACTCCCGTGACCTCACTCTCACCTCACTCACCCTCCACCTCACTCCTTCACGTCACACTCACCTCACCCTCCACTTATTCCTCCACGTAACTCCATCCTTCATTAACACTCCTTATCCCTCCATACTCTTACTCACCTCTCTCTCTCCAAGTCCTCCTCTCCCTCTCTCATGTGGATGTTTGGTTTTTAATTATTTAATATATAATAAATATTATATTTTTTTTATAATTTTTATATTTTAATTAAAATATTTTATTATAATTTTAATATAAATATAATATTAATATAATATATTTATATTTTAAATATATTTTAAATCATTTATTTTTATTAATTCATTTATGTTTATACTAAATCAAAATTAATAGCATAATTGTAATTAATTAGCATTAATTAATTAAATATTATAATCTAATTTATGATTAGAATTTAATTTAAAAAATTTTATTTTTAGCCCAAGCAACAAAAAATTCCATATTTCTGACAATTTTAATACACCAACTTTAGAAGCCATAAATGGAGTTTTACTTGGCCAAATGAGGTCGAGGACAGCTCATTAGATAGAATAAATCATGGAGAACATTTCTCAAGTTGTTAAATTTCCAGATTTGATCATTTATTGGGTCTAAAATTCAGTAGAAGACCATGCTCCGAATTTTTAACAAAATAGATTTTCTGAATTTTATTTTCTGCATTTTAATTTTCCCATAACTTCTTCTAAATGCAGATCCATTCGTCAATGATATCGTTGGCCAATTATATCAGCACAGAAATAAAAAGAAAGCTTATATTTCCTTTTTCAATTATTTATTTAATTAAGTTTTGATTGGATTTATTTTAATTTCTAGATTTTGCATTTTGATTTTATTTTTACATTTTAATTTTGTTTTGATTTGCTTTTGCAAGAAAACAGTTGAAGAGACGAGGAGAAAAATATCTCAATCAATGAGAAGGCTCCAAAAATTGAAGAATATGATTTTGAGCCAATGGAAATTGGTTGAGCAGAACCACTCTTCAACAAACTTTCTTATTGATAATTCTTTTCTAAATATTTTAAATAACCGATTGTAGAAGGTAGAAGGGGCTTCTCTCCTCTGCAATTCTGGAATTCTTAATGGCAATATTATCTAGAGGATTTAGAGGTGTAGGGTGAGAGGAGAGGAATCTCAGATCTGGAGATTATTGAGGTTTTTATTTTACATTCTGAGTTATGTATAATGAACAGAGTCTTGCGCTACTGTAGCTCTGATTTTGAAAGCAGAAGTTCAGGCATTGTAAAAGATTGTTAGAGACCGGAGCTAGACAAATGGACTTAATAAATTGGTATTTATAATACTATTATTTTAAATGCTGGTTTCATTTTATGATAACATGAATGTGTCAATTTACTCTCATACTTGTGCACTTCTGTCGGTATGAGTAATTTGCCTCAATTTATGTTATTATTTGTCTCTACTTTTATGGGTTAAATTCTGATTTCTGAGTAACTATTTACTCAGAAATATGTCTTATAAAACTGATTTATTGAATAGTGATATGTTGTGAACTATTTCTGCATGTTATTATTTAATTATTCAAATTAATGATTAAATGATCAATATCATTTTGAGAATTACGTCCTTAGTGTTGTTGATTGATTATTTCAATTAAGAGGTCTCTAGATAGAATGTGTTTGGTATTCACAATATCAGTTAATTGAACTACTTTTTTAGTTTGATATTCATTTAAAAAAAACATATTTAAATCTCAAATATTTAAAACATCTTGCTCTTAGTTGAGATAGATTTATATCTGTCTAATTGAGATAGGATTAAAATAGTTTATTTTGCTTGCATCTTAGAATAATTTTGCATATAGATTAAATTTTACATCCTTAAAAAGTCCTATTAATGAAGAGGCAAAAATTTAGTTGTGGCATGGCTAAGCCCAAATTAGCTTAAGGATCACTTTCTTGCCCGATCAGCAAGAGAAATGATCTGATGCCTCTTTTCCATTGGTAAATTGTTGTGAAACCACCTCCAAAAAGAGAATAAAAGAAATATCAATGCCTTAGAATTAAGCCACTTCGATGGGGCAACCTCCAATACATTACATGAATGAACAATTCTTGGATGATACAAATGACAAAACCTTCTTTCTATATATAGGAGTCCATGGGGCCACAATGTAATCCTAGCCGACCTAACAATAATAATGTAAGGGCACAATAATAAAATATAAATACAGGGTAAATAACAAAAATAATGGGTGCTACACTAACATAATAAGGACTATACTATTAATATAGACTTCAACATGTCCCTCTCCTTCAAACAAGTGTCATTCTCAACGCTGAGGATTTCTTATGCTTGTATAAAATTTCCCTATCTTCCCATGGATTATTATACAAAGGTTCTTCCCACTTCCCGAGATATCAAATTGATCTACTTCTTTTCGATTTCTTTGTTTTCGTGATCGTCTTAACTTCTTTTCTAAGGTGATGTCGATCTTCCTATTGCTTCATTGGTATTCTCTCGCACCAAAGTTAGGTTATCCTTTGAGAGTTGGAGAACTTGCTGTTGATGCTCGATGTGATCTTCCACTAATTTATCATCCATATTAGCTATTATTTGATCCTTCAAACCATCCAACTTAGCCTCCATTTTTTCTTTTAAACCATCTATGTCATCTTCAATTGCTCTTCGTAAGATCAAAATTTGTTGCACTTGGTACCGTAATTTTGATATCTCATACTACAATTCTTCCTCTTCATGCGTCATAGTATATATTTTTGAGGGTTTAATGGGTATGGAATTATTTTTTGGAGGAATTATAGAACCCAATACTGATAAAAATTCTAAAATATGCCCTTGGAATCACTTCAAACTTTTTTTTCAAACAAACGTTATGCAATTTTAAAAACCAAATACACACCTTTATCTTTCTTTTGATAAGCTTGATATTGAAATTGAATTATCTATGTGATTTCGGATTTTCAATATTTGAAATTTGGAATTGAGGTAGCCCTCTAAATTCTCTTTCGAATGCCATAGGTCTGAACTGATTTAGATTCTTGAAGACAAAGTTGTGCCCAATCTCCTACGATGACCTAATTATGGACTGGTTCAGTAGAGCGAAATTGTATGACTTTCCAAGTGTCACTGTTTCATTCTTCTGCTCTGAAATTGATAGAAAAGAAACTACAGTCCATTTACTTGAAGCCACTTTTTACAAAATTCCAATTTGATGCTTAGAGAGAGAGTTATGAATATTTTCCCACGATCACCTCTTTGAGATGAAATTCAAGAACCTGCAAAAGACCTAACTTCCACAGACCATATTTCCAAAAATATTACGAACCAAGATCTAAAATTTT
This sequence comes from Pinus albicaulis, assembly GCA_034641835.2. Lineage (NCBI taxonomy): Eukaryota > Viridiplantae > Streptophyta > Pinopsida > Pinales > Pinaceae > Pinus > Pinus albicaulis. The sequence goes on along the minus strand of JAXQQM020068803.1, from coordinate 46,030 downwards.
GTGACGATGTTCCTCAAGATTTCTGCTTTTCACTTTAAATATTTCAGCTTCTAAACCTTCGTAGAAAAAAAGTTATAGCGAAAATTCCACGATTATCTATTTGGAGCAGCAAAACCCTAAAATCCAAAGATCTGATACCAAATGTTGTGAAACCAGCTCCAAAAAGAGAATAAAAGAGATATAAATGCCTTATAAATAAGCCACTTTGAGGGGGAAACCTCCAATACATTACATGAATGAACAATTCTTGGATGATACAAATGAAAAAACCTCTTTTCTAAATATAGGAGTCCATGGGGCCACAATGTAATCCTAGCTGACCTAACAATAATAATGTAAGGGTACAATAATAACAATATGGGGGTTACAAGGGTACAATAATAACAATAATGGAGGATACACTAAAATAATAAGGGACTACACTATTAATATAGGGACTTAATTTTATAGATTTATATCTGCCTAATTGAGATAGGATTAAAATAGTTTATTTTTCTTGCATATTAGAATAATTTTGCATATAGATTAAATTCTACATCCTTAAAAAGTCCTCTTCCCGAAAAGGAAAAAATTTAGTTGTGGCCTGGCTAAGCCCAAATTAGCCTAAGGATCACTTTCTTGCCCGATCAGCAAGAGAAATGATCTGATGTCTCTTTCCCATTGGTAGAAAAAATTCATATTATAAGCCAATGGAGATTGAGAGAAAGTAACTGGACCTAGTTAAACCAGTCAGAGCCACCATTCCAAACGGAAAAGGAACTGCTTTAAGGTCCGGACCGGGTGGTCATCCCCCATGTTTTTGCAGTGAATTTCGAGGCCTCAACATTTTTGGCGCTCGAAGGAGGGCCTAAGACTTGTTTTGCTTTTGAGTCTTTGTATTATAATATTGTATTTTTAGTACAATGGCTCCTTTGAAACTTCCAATTTGGAGTTGTATTTCTGGACGAGCATCTTCCAATACTCCACTAGAAATGGTAAGACTCTTGTCTCAGGTAAAGTTTAATAGTAAGAGGAATACTTCTGCATTTGATCATACTTTACAATTCATTCAAAAAATTTCAAATTCTGCTTTTCATGAAATTGCTAAAGGTATTTTATGTAGGATTTTTACTCTTACATTCTTGGAAAAAGCTAGAAACCGGTGTAAATCACTTCCAGTTGCTTCAATCCACACTTGGGAACAATTTATTATAATATTCCTTTGTAAATTTGATGGATATATCTAAAAAAAAGTATGTGATGATTTTCAAGATCTACGAAGGTTTGAAAGCGAGTCTTTAATTAATTTTACCATCAGGTTTCGTTTAAATTGTTTAAAATTTAAAATTGATGATAAACCTTCGGAAAAAGAATTATTAGATTGGTTTGAACATATTTGCAACCTTCATTCCATTCATAATCCATGTGAAATTATTTCAAGCTTTGATCAATCTCCTTCTAAATTCATTGACATAAGTGAAAATTCCAATATGGAGGTACAAACAAATGATGATGAAGAGGCCTCTATTTTGTATGATCAATTCCTTCAATTTCTGCACATTTCTTACAATATTGAGAAATATCAAGGTGCACCTTCACATGTCCATGAATCTCAGTCACGAAGCTTGGAAAATTTCACTGATCAATTGCAAGCAAATATTAGCAGCAGTATTGAAGAAGATACTTCTTTGAAATCTAAAAATTAGTATTAATTAGAATCAGAAAATCAGATCATAATCCAGCAAGTACCAGCAGCGATTAATGTTTCCAATAAAATGTAATCTTCTGTACAAATTTTTGAATTCTTTCATGATGAGAAAATTTCAAATTCAAATCAACAAAGCAATATTCTTCAAGAAAGCACAATTACCCAAGTAAATGATCTTAAATCTGAAATTTGCAATGAAGAAAATGCACAAAGGTTTTCAAATGGAGATATTTTCAAATGCATTGTTTCGGATTCATATTTTTCTCTTTATCCTGATAATTTTCTAATAGAATTTTTCCTCTCTTCCAGTTAAATATGTTTCAGAAAATAGACAGGCTGATCTAAATAAATTGCCAATTATTTTTTATTAGGATAGAGAATTAATTAATGATCATTCTTCTGTCATTAATGACCATAAGCTCAATATTTCTTCTTGTTTTGATACATCGAATAATATCAAAGAAAATTCTAATAAATGTCATGAGGTCATTTATGATAGTTACTTTAACATTAAGGATATTGAGTTGTATTCTTTACAATTGAATCTTCATGATCAAAGTCTAATCACATGTGAAAATGAAGAACAATATAATTTAGAAATTATTCCAAATAGTTCTAATATTCAAACAAATAATCATACTTATGATAGAAACCATTCCAATCTATGATTTATATGATGATCAAGCTTGCATTCCTATTCAGGTCATATCCTTCTCTCTAATTCACACGTGGGTATCAACAATCATTCTAATTGCATTATTCTGCCCAATTCTTGTGAAGAGGAAATTACTTTAAAGCACTCCCAATTGTGTTGTAACAATAATTGTAACACTAGTGTAAACTATAATTCAATTTTGTTATTTTTTCAAAATTTAATTTTAATTTCAGATTTATTTTCTATTTTTAGTTCTAGATTTTTAGATACTTTGTGCTGGCATATTGAGCAGATCAATATTGAACACTCAATTGATGCATTAACTCAAGGGAAAAATAAATATTCAAATTATAATTGTGAACATCAAAAGTTATTAAACTTCCCATTTAAATTGATGTTCATTCATTATCAATTAATTCTTACTTCTCAAGAGCAGTGCCAACAAGAAAGTATATTTTCACAATATGACTGTCAATCTAATTCAATTAATAATCTTCTATTGGATCTAGCACACTTCCATCCATTTTTCATTGACTCATTTGAAAAACGTTTGGAAAGTTTTCCTTCATGGAAGATCGTTAATAATTTAGCACTTAAACATAACACTAACAAAATCACACAGGCCATTGTTTTTGAAAGATCATTTCTACAACCTAGCATGTCATCTTCTCTTTTAAACCTCTCCCACTTAATAATGGAAATCCATCCAAATTTCTATGATCCAATTGAAATTCAGTTGGAAAGGACATTTCAAGAGAAGGTAACGGTGAATAATCTACTGACAATAAAGATACATTATTCTTTTAAATTTAGTTTTTATAGTTTAATTATATTTTCATTTTTATTAATGTTGGACATGTACATACAAGAAGAAATTAAAATGCTTACATGGTTACATTGGAAGTATGACTATACCTAGTCATGTTTCCTTCATTGAGTTAGAAATAGGAATAGAATAATTTTCTTTTCTGTTTGCATTTATTTCATTATTTCACATTTTAAATAAAATAAGTAATGAATCCATTTTCTTGCGAGAATCCCATTTCAATAGTAGAAAATCAGCTTAGAGTATTTTAGAAGCTCTTGAATTATCTGATCATAATTATTTTTCAAGACTTCAATTTTCTTGTTTTTCAAAATTCATAACATTGATCATACATGAAAAAATTCCAAGAATTTTCTACCACTTGACAATTTTTGATTCAAAATTAATTCTAAGAACTTATTTTTACTACTCTTGTCTTCTGATGTAATTTTGGAAAGTATGCGATTTGAAAAAAAATCATTACTTCGCATTTTGGATTAAAATAAGAAGGTGATGTTGAACTTATGCAAATTTTGAGAAAATTAGGGAGAACTTGAAGCTTCAAAGAGGTAAAATTTAAAGTCAATTTTCTTCCAGGTATGTGTTTACATGTTCATCGTCATCTATTGTTTATTTTAATTTCAAAGGTTGTTTCTTATTTCTATTTTTTATTTTGTTTGGAGGTTTTCATTAATTTTATTGTGTAGATCAGAAATAAGAAACCAGCCAAATATTTTCAAATCTGCAACATGTTTAGCGAAGTATTTATGATTTTGTCTTAAATTTGAAGGGTATCTAATTTTGCTTGTATTGAAATTCTGATAAGTCTTAATAAATTGTTGGAATAATCATATTAGATCATTTTATTTCACAACTCTTTTTATAATAAAGTTCTGATAAAATTAATTTTCAATCACAAATTTTGACATTTAATTAAATTATTAAAGGGTTTTTTAATATAAATCAAGTTAAATCCCTCACTTTATTTTTTAATTGAATACTTAAATAAATCAACCCCACAAATGGCTCATTATATATCACAAATCGCATATCGGAGGCTCTGAAATGAGAATACACTAAATATTTCTGATCTCCTGATATCCTCATTCCCTCCAAATCTCTGATGATCTCTTCGTATGATATCACATTATTTGTATCACAACATTTGATCAGAGGAAGCTCTTAACAATTCTCGATAGGAAACCTTTGATGCATATCTTCTGAATCAATTTCAATACTCTCGTTCATTTTTCGATAAAATTACCTTGCCAAAATTATGATGTTGACATAACTCAGACCCAATATGAAATTTAAATCCTCTTTAAATACATATATCATGTCCGTTTATAAATCACAAATTTGGTAGGGGAATATATTTAAAATTTCCGATGTCTCGGATCTGATATGAAATTAAAATTCATATAATAAAAATTTTGGGTCCATTTTTCATCGCACATCGGTGCATCAATGAAATTACATTTCGCATATCGGAAATTTTAGTGTTTATTCATAAAACCTCACCTGGTAAGTTATATTAGTTGTGATGCAATAAAAGAAAAGGTAAAGACATTGCGATGCGATGATACACATATTTCATATCGTACGAGATAAGTAATATGCTAAAAATAAAATTTGCAACAAGCAATGTGGAGTTTGATGCGAATTGCGAAATGAAAAAATTGCAAAGTTGCAAAAGTGTTAAGTTGTGAAATCTGCGAGAAGGTAAATTATGAAAGATACGAAGTGCAACTGTGCATGATTGGTCACCATTTTAGTGGGCCGCAAAACCAAAGTTCCACACATATATTTTGATATTTGCAGTCACGTTGCATCAGTCATTTATCGCATTTTCATTATCGCAAGAATTATATCGGCGTTTCATTTCATTCACAAGCTTTAATCTTCCGATATGACTATTCTCCGATATCGCATTCATCCCTTCGCAGTTTCTCAACACACATGCTTATCACGCGACATTTCCATCACAATGATTATATCGCATTACTAAACACAAATAAAGCTTTGTCTTCAAGATCTTTTGATGCGTTATAGAATTTGAATAAGCGATATGTTATTCACCGAGATTCTCCCGATCACACACTATTTTAGCTTCATGCATAATACAAAATCTCTTCTACCATTGATCATCACATGCGGAAATAAAATCAATTGCATGCACACATTAAAGCCATAAAAATTCACACATATGAACATAGTATGTAATGGGAAAGCTTAAAGCTGAAAACCCCCAACTATCTGTATATTATATATGTCATAGAGATCATGTAACAATCATCACACAAAGCTCCTCACAAGCTCTCAGTATAATCTCCACTTGCTACACACTAATCAGGCCCGATCTTGCAAATCCCATGCACCGATCTTTGCCAGCCTTTAGCCTGCCTCTACTGCGCAATCCCTGCTGAAGAATTCCTCTTGATGATAGTTTTATTACCCCGGCCACTTGCTCTTGTGAAGTCTTCTCGACATCTGTGGATCTGTTTGAGTGTTGAATCTAGAAATAATACTGAAATCTCACACACAGCGAAGTAGTCACACTTGAATAGTCACACTTGCCTTTCACCTATCTATATACTTGGTCTCATCCATTTGAAATTGTCCATGCATAGAAGTTAACTAATGTATTATTTAGTTGATTAATGATTTATAATTAGTGAATTAATTAATAATTAATTCACACCACTCGTCACTAGTGTATTAATCAGTTAGACTAAATACAACTAGCTCAACTATGTTTAGATTAGTTAAACTGAACACAACTCCATTAACTCCTCAATCAACTCCACCAAACTCTCTCACATGAGTTCTAACTAAATTATTCATGCAATAGCTCCACTTAACCCTTAGGAATAGCGTAATTCCTTCTATTAGCTCCTGTACCACATCTGTGCACTTAACTGAAGTGCTCCAAGAGAATAAGATAATGTTTATAGTCCAAATATTATTAAGAGCTAATAATATTCGACATATCTATTTTTAGACTGGCAATCTAAAAATAGATTCCGCCCAATATGTCTAAAAATAGAAATCCATCTATTTTTTCAACTTGACCAACCATCCACAAATAGCATCCTGCAACTCATAGAATATGATCGACATGTCTAAAAATAGACTTTGCGACAAAAATCACCTGTGTGGCCCCCACCTAGTTTTGGTGATCACTTTCCAACTAGGATCGGGAATGATGTTTCAGGATGCCTCCTTCACTGTTTCTTGTTGCAATCTTCAACACTCCCTCTCCGCCAAGAAAATTTGTCTTTGCATCGACACGCTCCATATGACCAGCCTGCCTTTCACAAGCGCCATGCTGACTCCCGCACATCACTCTTCACCCCTAAAACTAAATGGCTCGACCAAACTCAGTGATGGGGTAAATATCTCTTAAAGTCTTCTGAAGTGCATTTGGGCCGAGCTACACATGTCATCAGGAACCACTGCGCTGTTGAACTCTTGCACCCATGCACTCTGCACTTGCTGTCAACTCTGAACCGCGCTCCAGTATCCGACACTGTCACTTTGATCTGCCTGCATCAATCCAACTGATCATGCTACTGCTGCGCTGTGGGCACCTCGTAGCCAGGTTCAATTCATGAGATCCACACCATCTCATGAATCCTACCCAGAAATATCCTCTTGGGATTATTCATGCATGTCGCCCCACCTCTCACCTGGTGGTATAGCTACATGCACTCCCTCTGCCCATCTGGCATGAAATTTCTCTGCATGAGTGGTTTCTTCCACTCCATGATCCTCATCTTGTGGCTGCTCTACATCCCGAGGTTCACTATTACCTGCATGCAAAACTTGCTCCCTCTCAAGCATCAATTGCATGTCTTTCTTGCACTTCCCAACAGTAGGAAGCTCCGTAGACATCCCATCTACTTCAAGTATGTAGAGATTCTTTGCTCAAATCCCAACCTTCTTGACTTGTCCTTCTTCATCTACACTAACTCCTACACTCCCAAGCTCATCCCTACGGTGGACAAAATTTTTCAAGTATGCAATTATGGTGTCATTCTTCTCTATTTTTATTTTCTGATTTTATCCTTGAGCGCCAACTTCCTCTCAGTACTTCAATGCAAAAAATGGCACACCAATTGCTCCAATGATCAATATCGCTACGATACCATGTAGAAATTTGAATAACTGATATATTATTCACTGAGATTCTCCTGATCACACACTATTTTAGCTTCATGCATAATACAAAATCTCTTCTACCATTGATCATTACATGTGGAAATAAAATCAATTGCATGCACACATTAAAACCATAAAAAATTCACACATATGAACACAGTATGTAATGGGAAAGCTTAAAGCTGAAAACCCCCAACTATCTGTATATTATATATGTCATAGAGATCATGTAACAATCATCATACAAAGCTCCTCACAATCTCTCAGTATAATCTCCACTTGCTACACACTAATCAGGCCCGATCTTGCAAATCCCATGCACCGATCTTTGCCAGCCTTTAGCCTGCCTCTACTGCGCAATCCCTATTGAAGAATGCCTCTTGATGAGAATGTATTACCCTAGCCTTGCTCACACAGTATTTATAGGCGTCTCTACTGAGTTTTGGATGAAAACCATGCATCACTTATAGTCACAACTGATATTCACACTTGCCCTTTCACCTATCTTTGCACTGGTCTCCACTGAAACTGTCCATGCACTGAAGTTAACTGATGTATTCTTTAGTTGATTAATGAGTTTATAATTAGTGAATTAATTAATAATTAATTCACACCACTCTCACTAATTGTATCAATAAGTTAAACTAGATACAAATAGCTCAACTATGTTTAGATTAGTTAAACTGAACACAACTCCATTAACTTCCTTAATCAACTCCACCAAACTCTGTCACATGAGTTCTAACTGAAGTATCCATGCAATAGCTCCACATAACCGTCAGGAATAGCGTAATTCCTTCTGTTAGCTCCTGTGCCACATCTGTGCACTTAACTGAAGTGCTCCAAGAGAATAAGATAATGTTTAGAGTCCAAATATTATTAAGAGCTAATAATATTCGACATATCTATTTTTAGTCTGGCAATCTAAAAATAGATTCCGCCCAATATGTCTAAAAATAGAAGTCCATCTATTTTTCCAACTTGACCAACCATCCACAAATAGCATCCTGCAACTCATAGAATATGATCGACATGTCTAAAAATAGACTTTGTGACAAAAATCACCTGTGTGGGCCCCACCTAGTTTAGGTGATCACTTTCCAACTAGGATCAGGAATGATGTTTTAGGATGCCTCCTTCACTGTTTCTTGTTGCAATCTTCAACACTCCCTCTCAACAAGAAAGGACTGTCTTTTCATGCGACATGCAACTCCATGCATTCGCCCTGCAACCTTCACAAGCGCCATGCAACTCCATGCATCTGCTCTGCAACTCCTCTGAAACTGAATAGGCTCCAAACAAATCAATCAGTATGATGCATCTATCATCAAAGTCTTCAACTTCTGTTGGTACCAACTGCACATGTTATCAGGAACCACTGCGTTGTTGAACTCTTGCACCCATGCACTCTTGCACTTGTTGTCAACTCTGATCCACGCTCCAGTATCTGACACTGTCACTTTGATCTGCCTGCATCAATCCAACTGATCATGCTACTTCTGCTCTATGGGCACCTCATAGCTAGGTTCAATTCATGAGATCCACACCATCTCAATGAATCCTACCCATAAATCTCCTCTTGGGATTAATCATGCATGTCGCCCCACCTCTCACCTAGTGGTATAGCTACATGCACTCCCTCTGCCCATCTGGCACGAAATTTCTCTGCATGTGTGGTTTCTTCCACTCCATGATCCTCATCTTGTGGCTGCTCCACATCCCAAGGTTCACTCTTACCTACATGCAAAACTTTCTCCCTCTCAAGCATCAATTGCATGTCTTTCTTGCACTTACCAACAGTAGGAAGCTCTGTAGACATCCCATCTACTTCAAGTCTGTAGAGATTCTTGGCTCGAATCCCAACCTTCTTGACTTGTCCTTCTTCATCCACACTAACTCCTACACTCCCAAGCTCATCCCTGCAGTGGAAAAACTTTTTCAAGTATACCAGAATAGTTTCATTCTTCTCCATTTTTATTTTCCTGAGTTTATTCTTGAGCGGCAACTTCCTCTGGTCGCTTCAATACAAAAACTCAACCGCTTCAATGTTTTGCAATTGCTCCAATGATCAATATCGCTACGATACCATGTAGAAATTTTCGTAGTAATGATATATTTATTCACGAGATTCTCCTGATTGCAGGTTTTATCTTCTCGCATGCCAAATACATAATCTCTTACCACCATGATCATTACATAGGAAATAAAATCAATTGCATGCACACATTAAAACCATAAAAATTCACACATATGAACACAGTATGTAATAGGAAAGCTTAAAGCTGAAAACCCCCAACTATCTGTATATTATATATGTCATAGAGATCATGTAACAATCATCATACAAAGCTCCTCACAAGCTCTCGGTATAATCTCCACTTGCTACACACTAATCAAGCTAGATCTAGCAAAACACATGCTCCAATCTCTGCCACTTGATAGCCTGCCTCTACTGCGCAATCCCTGCTGAAGAATGCCTCTTGATGAGAATTAATTACCCCAGCCTTGCTCACGCAGTATTTATAGGCATCTCTACTAAGTGTTGGATGCAAACCATGCATCTTGCTAAAGTCTGGCGATAGTCACAACTGATAGTCAACCTGCTCTTTCACCTACCTCTCCACTGGTCTCCACTGAAACTGTCCATGCACTGTAGTTAACTGATGTATTCTTTAGTTGATTAATGAGTTAATATTTAGTGAATTAATTAATCATTAATTCACACCACTCTCACTAGTGTATCAATCAGTTAGACTAGATACAACTAGCTCAACTATGTCTAACTGAGTTAAACTGAACACAACTCCACCAACTACTTCTACAACTCCACCAAACTCTGTCACATGAGTTCTAACTGAAGTATTCATGCAATAGCTCCATAACCCTTAGGAATAGCATAATTCCTCACCGTAAATCAATCCTCACAAGTACTCGCAGAAATGCTCCAAAAATAAGATAATACTATAATCCAATATTATTAAGAGCTAATAATAGCCAGCATATCTATTTTAAATCGGCAATCTAAAAATAAATTCCGCCCAATATGTCTAAAAATAGAAATCCATCTATTTTTCCAACTTGACCAACCATCCATAAACAACATCCCGCAACTGAGAATCCTGCTCCCATGTAATACTAAAAATAGACATAGTCTAAAAATGAACTTTGCGACAAAAAATACCTGTGCTTCCCTATTTAGGTGATCAATTAGATCCTAAGTCGGGAATGATTTTCGGGATGCCTCCTTCATTGTTTTTAGTAAAACCAAAGTTCCACACATATATTTTGATATTTGCAGTCACGTTGCATCAGTCATTTATCGCATTTTCATTATCGCAAGAATTATATCGGCGTTTCATTTCATTCACAAGCTTTAATCTTCCGATATGACTATTCTCCGATATCGCATTCATCCCTTCGCAGTTTCTCAACACACATGCTTATCACGCGACATTTCCATCACAATGATTATATCGCATTACTAAACACAAATAAAGCTTTGTCTTCAAGATCTTTTGATGCGATAAACTTTGATATTTGACTTTCCACCATTTTATTTTGTTATATATATAAAATTCTCAATCACATATCAACAAAAGTGGAAGTCACAGCTTTTAAGTTATGCATGGAAAAGAATCTCGCGATGCTAAAATTTAGCAAAGATTTTGAATCAATTTTAATACTTTGGGGCTAATATAAATTTAGAATGGAAGAATCAAAAAGAACATTCATCATTTCATTTCATAAAGAAGCATAAATTCATCCTCATTTCTGATGGATTCAATTTATTTCTGATTCCTCGAATAGGAAACATTGCTTTCTTTTATTTTACTACTTGTTTTAGTTTAGATTTAAAAAATAATGATTTTTGGTCAATAAAAATTATTTTTTCTTTTAATTCTAATTAAAGAAAGAAGTTAACTTGCATTGGAGAAAATCATCTTTCTCAGGTAAGGTTAAATGCAGTTCTTCAATGATAAGTTTCATGTACACTTTCATTTATTCACATTTCTTCATTTTTGTTGTATTCTTTGCTGATCTTGAACTCTGTTTCTACAGGTATTCATGAATCGTTCGCACCTCTGCCAGATCAGTTCATTTTATTTTACTCTTTGAGAATCTTGAGAGAAGTAGTAATGATCCTCATCGAATTAGCTTCACTAGGGAGTTTTTGAACCTCTAGTCTGTTTCTTTAAAGCATTAATTTTATTAGAAAATATTTAAGATGCTTTCATGCAGGTTTTGTCTTGAAGAAGAAAAATTTGCAGCAAACAAAAACTTCTTATTCAACATTTTATCTATCATAACTGTTATTCACCTTCTACATTTTGAGAGCCTCATTTTTATATAACTCTACAAGATAAAAAAAATTAAAATCTCAACATAGGAATGAACGTACATACGCTTATTTTATTTTATAAATATTTGTTGAGAAATTAATATAAGCAATCTTGTTAGAGTTAGCTTTTAAATTTTGTTTTTCTTTCAGTTTTTTCTTTCTTCATTTTTATTTATTGATTTCTTTTCTTACTTTAGTTTAGGAATTATTTTCCTTTTGTTTTCAGTTTTGAATTGATTTTGGTGACTTTTTCATGATTTATGTGAAAGGAATTTTTCTTACCTTACAGTTGTTGACATACATGGGAAATCTTTTACTCTATCCATTTAGGTGAATTTCATTTATCATTAAACGCATATCTTTATGGAACAATAAATCCATCTTGCTTTAAAATATTTTCCATGGAGGAACACACATCCTTTCTAAGTGATTGAGTTTATTTTTTCAAGGAAATAACTGATTTGAGTTTAATTCAATGAATCTCTCCCACCCCTCTACATAAAAATCCTTTGACTGATAGTTGCAGAGAAAGAATTTGGAGCAAACATTATGAAAGTACTATGTCCATTAAACATAAAATATCTATTACCTTCCCACCTCTTTCACTCAAATACATCATAAATAAAAAGCTTGCAAATGCGCTTATCAAAAGAGTGATAAAAAGAAAACGCATGAGAAATACAAGTAAACTTGTCGGGGCTATGGACACTTGCTGGCAGCGGGACTGGGCTTGTATGGCATAAAAGACAACTTCGCCGGGGTACTGTTCAGGTTCGCTGGCAGGGAAGCGATGTCAGAGACAATCTTAAAATGGATATATGCTTTATCAAAAACTCTTATCTCTATCTTTTTCTATTTTTCACATGAGGAAAATTTAAAAAACAAATTTCCCCAAATTTGGATTCATCACTTTTACTCGAGTTTGTTTTAAGTACTTATCTTTACAAACTCATATTGCTTAATCTATTTTGTGGGACATATGGAAATGTTTTACTCTTAGACGATTTCTTGATTTCCATTATTTTTAACCTTTGGGTAAATTTAAGTTCATTATCTTTAATCAGAGATAACTGGTTCTTCTCCCGCATGTCATCATTGTTGTGGTAAAACACAACCCCCCATTTTTTATTTATATACCTCAAAAAATGGGGACCCTTTCTACAAAATTTTTGGCTAAGCACCTTTTAGGATTTTGATTAAGTTAATTATCCCACATTTTTGTCATTTTGTCATTTTTATCAAATTCATATTTCGATTGTTTCATTGAATCTGGTTTTTCATAAGCTTTTCAACGATACTTATTTGGCTCCATTTGGTCAACCGGTTTTTAAGTGGCACTCCTTTGAAGTTTTGATCATTTTATCGCTTGGGTTAAAAAATGTATGAAGTGTACCAATATTTTAATTCTCATAGTTAAAATAGTCATTCATTGTAAATATTAACTTTCGGTTCATTTTTACTAATTTTTCGTTTTTATTAAAGGTCCCACAAAATGACCCGACCAAATTGTACAATAGACGAAAATACATTTTATGATCTTGGTAATTTACTCCAACTTGTTATTTTAAAACAAATTTCCAAAACCAAAATTCCAAAATTGCAAAATTTCTATAGTCTAAATTGTAAGATGATTAATCTCATGTGGGCCCCACTTCACACCCCTTCACATCCTTCCAAAAAACTTTTCGACTGCGATATTGTGATATCACATATCACACATCGCAAATTTATTAAAATCTTAAAACTCGTCATTTAAAAAGTCACGATGTGTGATTTTGGTTATATGATGGGCTTTTAAGTTTTATGCAAAGTTTTGTCATTCTCCTTATAACTCTCATGACCTCACCCTCCACCTCACTCCCTCACGTCACACTCACCTCACCCTCCACTTATTCCTCCACCTACCACCATCCTTCACTAACACTCCTTATCCCTCCATACTCTTACTCACCTCTCTCTCTCGAAGTCCTCCTCTCCCTCTCTCACGTGGATGTTTGGTTTTTAATTATTTAAAATATAATAAATATTATATTTTTTTTATAATTTTTATATTTTAATTATAATATTTTATTATAAATTTAATATAAATAAATTATAATATTAATATAATATATTTATATTTTAAATCATTTTTTTTATTAATTCATTTATGTTTATACTAAATTCAGATTAATAACATAATTGTAATTAATTAGCATTAATTAATTAAATATTTTAATCTAATTTATAATTAGAATTTAATTTAAAATTTTTGATTTTTAGCCCAAGGAATAGAAAATTCCAGATTTCTGGCAATTTTAATACACCAACTTTATAAGCTCATCAATGGAGTTTTACTTGGCCAAATGAGGCCCAGGATGGCTCATTAGATAGATAAAATCATGGAGAAAATTTCTGAAATTGTTACATTTCCAGATTTGATCATTTACTAGGTCTAAAATTCAGTAAAACATCATGCTCCAAATTTTTAACAAAATAAATTTTCTGAATTTTATTTTCTGCATTTTAATTTGCCCACAACTTCTTCTAAATGCAGATCCATTTGTCAATGATATCCTTGGCCAACTATATCAGCACAGAAATCAAAATAAATCTTGTATTTCCTTTTTCAATCATTTATTTAATTAAGTTTTGATTGGATTTATTTTAATTTCTAGATTTTGCATTTTGATTCTATTTTTACATTTTAATTTTGTTTTTATTTGTTTTTTCAAGAAAACAGTTGAGAGATGAGGAGAAAAAGATCTCAATCAATGAGAAGGCTCCAACAATTGAAGAATATGATTTTGAGCCAATGGAAATTGATTGAGCAAAAACACTCTTCAACAAACTTTCTTATTGATAATTCTTTTGTAAATATTTTAAATAACAGATTATAGAAGGTAGAAGGGGCTTCTCTCCTCTGCAATTCTGGAATTCTTGATGGCACTATTGTCTAGAGTATTTAGAGGTGTAGGGTGAGAGGAGAGGAATCTCAGAACTGGAGATTATTGAGGTTTTTCTTCTACATTCTGAGTTATGTATAATGAACAGAGTCTTGCACTACTATAGCTCTGATTTTGAAAGTAGAAGTTTAGGCATTGTAAAGGACTGTTAGAGATCAGAGCTAGAGAAATGGACTTAATAAATTGGTATTTATAATAATATTATTTTAAATGTTGGTTTCATTCTATGATAACATGAATGTGTCAATTTACTCTCATACTTGTGCACTTTTGTCTGTATAAGTAATTTGCCTCAATTTATGTTATTATTTGTCTTTACTTTTATGGGTTAAATTATGATTTATGAGTAACTATTTACTCAGAAATCTGTCTTATAAAACTGATTTATTGAATAGTGATATGTTGTGAACTATTTATGCATGTTATTGTTTAATTATTCAAGTTACTGATTAAATGATCATATCATTTTGAGAACTACTTCCTAAGTGTTGTTGATTGATTATTTCAGTTAAGAGGTCTCTAGATAGAATGTGTTTGGTATTCACAATATCAGTTAATTGAACTACTTTGTTAGTTTGGTATTCATTTAAAACAAACATATTTAAATCTCAAATATTTAAAACATCTTGCTCTTAGTTGGGATAGATTTATATCTGCCTAATTGAGATAGGATTAAAATAGTTTCTTTTGCTTGCATCTTAGAATAATTTTGCATATAGATTAATTCTACATCCTTAAAAAGTGCTCTTCCTGAAGAGGCAAAACTTTAGTTGTGTCCTGGCTTAGCCCAAATTAGCTTAAGCATCACTTTCTTGCCCGATCAGCAAGAGAAATGATCTGATGTCTCTTTCCCATTGGTAGAAAAAAGTCATATTTTAAGCCAATGGAGATTGAGAGAAGGTAACTGGACCTAGTTAAACCAATCAGAGCCACAATTCCAAACGGAAAAGGAACTGCTTTAAGGTCTGGACCGGATGGTCATCCCCCATGTTGTTGTAGTGAATTTCGAGGCCTCAACACTTACAGAAATCAAATTTCTGGCCAATGCAGGAACATGCAGAACACCAGGAAGTGTTCTAATCCTTCCACCTTGCAGCTTTAGCTTGAATTTTCCACGTCCGATGATTTTGGCCTTCCTATCATCACCTAAGAAGACATCACCACCATCATACTTCTCATGCTCGCCAAACCACTCCCTATGGGTAGCGAAGAGAAAGGATGCACATGAGTTAATCAACCATGCCTCATGATCTACATGTGTATTTTACGAAGAAGCCAAATACACATCCCCACCTTCATCCGAGGTGGTTTTTGCTTCTGCATAAGGAGAATCATCATATCCCTTTTCTTTCTCAGGAGATTTAGATCTGCAGTAATTTTTGTAGTGCCCTTCCTTTCCACATTTCCAGCACACCTTTACAAAATTTCCTGGAAATTTAGATCTCCCTCTAGATTTAAATCTCCCACTCGAAACCTTATTCTTGTTTCTCCTCTAGGACATTCCTTGTACAGATAAGGAATCTCCATTCTGGCCCTCCATATTTCTTCATCTCATTTCCTCTGACAGCAAGGCTGAGATAATGTCATCAAAATTCAAGGTAGTTTTATTGCTACCTATTGCAATAACTAGACTGTCTCACGAATATAGTGTATAACACAACAAACTGATGCACTTATTTTCATCTGAGATTTTAATATTAACAGATAATAGTTGACTTACCACAGTATTGAAGGCGTTCAAATGCTCTGTCACTAAGTCTCCATCCTTCATCCTCAGGTTATACAGCTTTTTCCGTAGGAACAATTTATTCACCAGAGACTTATATTGGTACAAAGTCCCTAGCTTGTTCCACAAAATCTTCATTGTTGCTTCCCTAGATACATTCAACAACACTGAATCTGAGACACACAACCATATTGTGCTCTTTGCCTTCCGATCTAAATTCTTCCAGCCTTCATCTGACATTGTCATTGGTTTAGTACCCAGAACTACCATGATCCACTGATCTTTATCCACCAACAGATCCTCCATCTTGAGCTTCCACAACTCAAAACCATGACCATTAAATTTCTCGATATTCATATTTCCACTGCTCGCCATATTCTTTCACCACAAGAATCGATCTCGTAGATCTCCAACTGAATAGGGTCTACCCCAGGCTCGAGCAAAAAACCCCTCAACAGCAAAAGCGTCCCGTTGAAGCCAAAACAACTCTGATACCAAATGTAGGTTTTAACCCCGTACAAAAATTATCTGTAAATGAATTTAAAAAACAGAAAATAAACAATAGTGAAATGAATAAAACATAAAATAGATATATACAGATATTTTCCCCTAGATCCTAAATCGGGACTACCAGCTTGATTTTTCATTATATCATTTTAGTGTTACAACACATATATACATGTCAAAGCATTCATAAACCCCAATCCATTAACCTGGATTAGAACATAATCGTAGTTCCCTTCACCATATCTACAAAATACCAAGGTCTAAAAACAATCATGCCCCAAAACCATGTGAAAACCTATGCACATAACCATGGGCAGGTCCATCCACTGAAAAATAGGGTCCAAATTTTTTTTCCCTAGGCATTGCCCCACACCCTGAATAGGGGGGGCTGCCGCCCCCCCTTTTACCCCCGTCTGCGCCCAGCGCAATCTAAAAGGGGGGCTTTCACCCCCCTATGACACCCCCCCCGCACGATCAACTAATCGTGGAAATAATATAACACATACCCAAATTACATTAGGCCAATCCCTTAGTAATGTCGTTGGTATTCTTTAATGGGATCAAATAATCATTGTCGCACTCATTACTATGGGAAAATACCCCCGGTATTCAAATTACCATGGTGCGGATTATTTATGTGACTTCTCTTCATTATATGTGTGTATGTATGCGAAATTGCTTCACAGGACCCATGTATACTTTCTCACACTTTATCTTTACCATCCATATGTCTCTCAACTAATATTCCTTTTTTTCATATCACCTATAGTATCTTCATAACCATCATGTTGACATCTTTATCAAGTAGGTTGTCATAAAGGAACACACATTAGTCATAATGAAAACAATTTTTATGTATATCAATTAATTTTCCATTGAACAAAACAAACTAGCTAAATTAGGAGGTTATTAGATAATTTCGGACAATATTGAATATGTTAGTACAAGAGTACTTTATGTATGAATTATTTAATGTAGTTAGATTAATGTGTGTGGAGAGATAAGAGGAAGAGAGAGAGAGAAAATAATTCAAAATAATATCTAAAGAAATTGAAAAAGCAAATATATCGAAACCTGAAATCATTCTTCAATTAATAAATATATAAGGTTAAATTTTTTTTTTGTATTTCTTGGATGGTCAGTTGAATGGTGCATTTGTAATATATTGATTTTATATTGTGGAATTTTTTGATTATGAGACTTCTAGAAATATATTTGATTCAATGAAAATAACCAATAAAGGTTCTAGGTAGAGGTTCCAATACTCGACTTCCACTCTATTAAAAACATTAGATATTCGTTAAAGGTTCCTAGTGCATATTTTGGTGTTATATCAAAAAGTCTTAAACCGTAAAAATTTGTGATTTTATGATTCTTTTTACCCATGATTGAGTGACAAATATTTCCATCAAGTTCCATTTGCTATATCGATATATAGATCTTTGGGGGTGAGATTCCCTTGCTTCCATATCTTCCCTCGGGTGTTTGGGAAGCATATATTTGTGTTTGGTTTCACAAAGTTCTAATATATCACCCTACTAGACTTCAAACATCTAATATCGTATTTCTAGGGAAAGGTTCCACCCTAACCCTCACAGTTTTGTAGAGAATTCCTTAGTTAAATATTTCTATGAAGTGTTGATACTTTAGAGCCATTATTGTTAACTAATGTAGGATCGGAATGAACAATTTCTCGTCATTTTTTCCATTTATTATATCATTCAATATCATGTCAAAATTTCATTGAATCGATCTCTAATATATATTTGATCTAATATTCTGATATTGGTTAATTGATATCCCATGTGTTGACTTCCTTGTGGTCTATAATGTCAATACAAAAAAAAAATTATGTGGAAAAAACTCAAGCTCATCACTAACCATTACATGTTAGCAATGGGTCATGCTCTTCATGCACTTGATCTTGTTAAAAAATTATGTGGAAAAAACTCAAGCTCATCACTAACCATTACATGTTAGCAATGGGTCATGCTCTTGATCTTGTTCCTTAAATTATGTTTAGTAACTAGGTGCTATGGGCCAAAAAAAATTCGGTTTTCACATGGGCTATAGTATTGAGCTCTCAATCATGTACGAGTTGAAAATTATGCATTCAACCAAAAGTCCTTTGCAACTATAGGGAAATAAATAAAGGATAATGAGGGGTTGACCTTTAAAAGGGGCATTAGTTTGAAAGGGAATCAATCTCTCGCACACAAATTCTCATAATCGTGGAGAATAGTGTCATAAGCCATGATTCGCCCAAAATTAAACCTCTTCATTGACCACTTACATGTCTAGGCCATGATCTAGAAGTGTCCCTAACACCCCTTCCAAGGGAAGAACATGTGATTATTGTTATGTTTTCCATCATTTATATTATTTATAGAAATACAGATTTGTTAATTAATATTATTTTTCTTTTTTTGGTATGTTAGATAGTTAGGGAGTCACGCAAATCATGAGGTTTTGAAATAGTGACTTTTATACAAACAATGCCTTAACAACACACCCTGACATTTTCTATTATATACCTCATAAATTTTATATGAATATATATTGATTTTTCAAGAATATAACACATACACAACATTACCTTAGGCCAATCCCTTATTAATGTCATTGGTATTATTTAACGGGATCAAATAACTGTTGTCGCACTCATTACTATGGGCCAATACCCCCGGTATTCAAATTACCATGGTGTGGATTATGTATGTGAATTTTCTTCATTATACGTGTGTATGTACGCAACCTTGCTTCATAGGACCCGCATATAGTTTCTCACACTTTATCTTCATGATCCATATGTCTCTCAACTGATATTAATTTTTTCATATCACTTATAGTATCTTCATAACCATCATGTTGACATCTTTATCAAGTAGTTTGTCATAAAGGAACACACATTAGTCATAATGCCAACAATTTTTAAGTATATCAATTAATTTTCCATGTAACAAAACAAACTAGCTAAATTAGGAGGTTATTAGATAATTTAGGACAATATTGAATTTGTTAGTACAAAAGTACTTTATGTATGAATGATTTACTGTAGTTAGATTAATGTGTGTGGAGGAAACTAACTTGATGAGTTGACTTTGGATAGCAACCTATTTGTTAATAATGTAAATATGATGTATCTACAAAGCATTTCAGAAGTAATAAAGAAAGAAATTCCAGTAAGTGCCAGAGTAATGATGAATAAGATATGTCACAAAGCATACGCGGGTTTGTAAAGGCAAAGTAGCGTATGTACGCGGAAAAGTACGTACCAAGTAGCATATGCCTATTTGCGCTCTAAATTTATAAAACCAGGGGACATTACCATGGTATTTTATTGTGTATTATTGTGGATTATCTATTTGATCCCATCCAGGAATACCATCAGCAGTTGAGTGTTTTTGACTCATGGTATTGACAAAGGCTAAATCTATATAAGGAGAAGAAGATCATAGTGCAAGTGTGTGTATGGGTAAGGGTTGTTAATAAATAAATCTCTTTAAGAGATATCTACATGGATGAACTCTGTTCTTAATTGTTAGATCTGAATCTATGATGCACCCATGGATATAATGATGGTTCAAGATCTCTAGATCTAATGATGATGAATCTCCAGAATGACCTACTGAAGGGATGGTGAAGAACTCGCGCAAGTCTGTTGAATTAAATTAATAATTCTGGGTAAGTTTTATAGATCTGGTCTGTTTTGCAAAATTTATTTTTACAGATCTATACGCTAGTTGGTTTCAACAAAAGCGCATATATACGTGGGTTCGATACATGAAAAGCGCGTATGGAAGTTAGGGTTTTTGAAGAATAAAATACACAGAATTATACATGAGTTGATGTGCAGGAAAGCGTGTATGTACGCGGCTTCAGTAAAGAAAAGTAACGTATGCTATTTGAATCAATGTCTGTTCAGGGTTGAGTTTGTATCTGCATATCTATTCTGAAGTCTAGGTTTTAATGAATACTTCACTCTGAAGTGTTTCTACAAGGAATGGGTAACATTTTATTGATTGATCTGAAGATCTGAAATGACTATGTATTTTCTAGATCTGTTTATGGAATGTTTAGATCTATGATCTGGTGAATCTTTGCTGAAGTAGAGGGTGAAATTTGAGTTATCTGTTCTGAAGAGCTGCATAGTTCTGAAAATTTACAGATCTATACGCATGTTTATCTCAAAAAAAGCACATATATACGCAGGTTCGTTTCAGCAAAAGCGCATATACGAAAGTTTGTCTCTGTGAAAGCGTGTATATACGCAAGTTCAGTGAAGTAAAAGCGCGTATGGAATCTAGGGTTTTGTTGAAGTGTGTGGAATGAAATGTCTGATCTGTTTTGTTGTTTTACTGCTATCTGTCAATGATGTATTCATACAGTTCTGAGTTGTTTGAATGTTGAATATGCTGCTGATTATGTTGATTGAAGATCAAATTGACGGTTGATTGGTTGATGGAGTTATAAGTTTCAGTTTGATGTATGGAGTGGGTCCAGTCTGAAAATCTGATGAAAAGTGGCCTACAAGGTATGTTGTGTGGAAGCTGTTGATCCAGTATGAAAATTGATGAAACGTGGTCCATGGTGGTGCTGAGGGTCAAATCCTTCAGTGAAGGGGTTGGAGCTCCCTTCCAGTAGTGGCTGGAGAACAAGAGAAGGTTGCAGCCTTCTGCAGGTGGGTGCCTGCGTGCTGGTATGAGTCTGCACCAGTACAAAATTGTAAGAAGTTTTCTTTATAATAAATATTGAAGACAGAGACGACAGCAGCAGTGGTTTTCTCCCGAATTGGGTTTCCACCTTAAATACTGGTGTTCATGTGTGTTGCTTATGTGTGATGGTTTATTCTGTTATTACTGCACATGCTTACTGCTTACTAAACATCTGATGAATGAATGATGCAATGATATAAGTAAAGTATTAAATGCATAATAAGATCTCTGGACATACGCAAGTTTTATTAAGGATATCCGCGTGTATACGCGATTTGGGATCAGTAAAGTAGCGTATGGTTTTTAAGAAAAATAAAAGGTGAAATTTTTTTAGTCTACTCTAAAAACTGATTCCCCCCACCCCGCCCCCTCTTAGTATTTTTCCCAACAATTGGTATCAGAGCAGGTCCTTCTGAAAAAGCTTAGCCGCTAGAAGGAAGATCAAACAAGATGAGCAATCAAGATGGAACAACATCTATCAGGCCTCCACTCTTCAACGGAAACAATTTAATCTTCTGGAAAACAAGGATGAGATCCTATCTTTAGTCTCTGGGAGCAGATGTATGGGCTATTGTTGAAGGAGGATATCAATATCCAACAGCAATACCAACAGATCCAACAGAAAGAAAGAATTATGAAACAAATGCAAAGGCAGTCAATGCTCTATTGGGAAGTCTAACTGAAACAGAATTTGTCAAAGTCATGCAGCTGGATACAGCAAAGGCAATATGGGACAAAATCATTCTAAGTTATGAAGGTGATGCAAAGGTAAAAAGTGCTAAACTCCAAACTCTCGGAATTCAATATGAGAATCTAAAAATGCATAATGAGGAGAGCATTGCCAATTTCTTTTTACGTCTTGATGATATTGTAAATCGTATGAGAAATCTGGGAGAAACAATAACCAAATCTACTTTGGTTGAGAAAGTTTTAAGATCACTAACGGAAAAATTTGAGTCAAAAGTTTTTGCTCTTGAAGAAAAGCAGGATCTTCAAAATCTTACTGTGGTGCAACTTCATGGCATACTAACTGCATGTGAAATGAGAAGAGGAGGACCATATGAAGTCAAAGAAGCCGTCTTTAGAGCTTCTACAAAAGGGAAAGAAGTACAAGAGACAGAAGGATCAGGGTATATCTCAGAAGAAGATGAGGTAAATTTTGTAAAGAAACTCCAACTTGGCACAGGACGGTTCAGAGGTAAGCTTCCTTTCAAATATTTTGCTTGTGGAAGAGTTGGTCATTATGCTGCTAAGTGTCCTCATAAAGAAACACATGAAAAAGGGAAGGAAGTAGCAAGAAGGAATACGAATCGGTTTAGCACTAGAAAAAGTTACTATACTCATGAAGACAGTGATGGGTTATCTGACAGTGAGGAAGAATGTGAACAAGATCTTAGACTTCTCATGGCATTTGAAAAGGAATATAGAGAAGAAAAAGATACTTTTATGGATGCTTTAGAGGACAATGATTTTCTTGATGAATTCAATCAACTCAAAATATGCTTAGAAGAAAGTAAAATATCCATAGAAACTCTGAAAAATCAGCTTGAAGAAAAGGAGAAACACAATGAGAAATTAGAATGTGAAATAGTAAGTCTAAGAAAATAAATTGAGAAAGTAAAGACTTGAATCTTAGATTTGCTAAAGGATCTGAAACCTTAGATGAGATTATCAAGGTACAACGTTCTCCTCTTATAAAGATAGGTCTTGGATATATTGGAGAATCTTCTCAGGCTTCAGCACCAAATTATCTAAAAGCAGTTACAGCTGGTTTACAACATGCTGCCACTCAGCAAGGGAATAAAGAATCTTTACAGGTAAAGCATGATCATCTCAATTCAAAGAACACTAACAGGAATGTCTTTCAAAGAAACACCAATCAACAGGTAAATTCAAGTAGAATATTTCATGATCGCAAAAATTTCTTCTTCAATGGACAATGTTTCTCATGTCACAATTTTGGTCATAAAGTTGTTCAATGTGTTGCATATAAAACCATCATGACAAGAGAAGCAAGAAAGAAAAGGATTGATATTGGAACAAAGAAGAATACATATAACAACTTTTATCCTCTTCAAAATGAAGTTGAATGTGCTTATTGCAATAACTTTGGCCATGAAGAATCTGAATGCAGGAGCAAAGTCCAGCCAAAAGAGAATTTTCCTTCAAGCTCCAAAGTGTGGAAAAAGAAGGAATTACAGGTTGAAAATTGTGGCATAGCTTTATTTGCAGAAGGTGAAGAAAACCAATGGTACATTGATAGTGGATGCTCAAAACACATGACAGGTGACAAAAACAAACTTCTTGCATATAGTGCTCTAGAAAAGGAAAAGAATATTACATTTGGAAATGATACTCCTGCTGTCATTAAGGGAAAAGGATCTGTTTTTCTAAAAGAAAAGGTGAAAGCTAATAATGTCATGTATGTGGATGGATTAAAGCATAACTTGTTAAGTGTAAGTCAAATGTGTGATCAAGGAACTGAAGTTGTCTTTAGTTCAAAAGAATGTGTGGTACGTGATCTTGATACAGGTAAATCAATTATAAAAGGAAACAGAACTCCAAGCAACCTGTATGTATTAAAGAACTGCAAAGAACAATGTTACATGAGTAAATCTTTAGAAAATTGGCTATGGCATAGAAGGTTGGGGCATCTAAGTTTCTCTCAAATCAACAAATCAAGCAGACTTAAAGTTGTTCGTGATCTTCCCAATATTACACCACCTTAAAGTATCATATGCAAATCTTTCCAATTTGGTAAGCAAACCAAAGTGCAATTTAACGCCAAGGAAGGTTCATCAAGTAAGCCTCTTGAACTCATTCATACTGACATATGTGGACCTGTGAAGAAAAAGTCACCACGTGGTGAACAATACTATATCTTATTTATTGATGATTTATCTAGAATGTGTTGGATTGGGTTGATTAAACACAAAGATGAAGCATTTGAGAAATTTCAGATCTTCAAAGCACTGGTTGAAAATGAATTAGATCTAAAAATCAAGTTTCTTAGATCTAATCGAGGAGGAGAATATACATCGGATGAATTCCTTGAATTTTGTGAAAAACATGGCATAAAAAGACAGTTTTCTGTAGCTGGCACTCCACAACAAAATGGTGTAGCAGAAAGAATGAATAGAACAGTTCAACAAATGGCTAGAGCTATGCTTGATGATTCCGGAACACCTGACACATTTTGGGGAGAAGCAGCACATACAACGGTAAATATTCTTAACAAGGCACATGTTCGTGTAAATAGTGATAAAACTCCATATGAACTCTGGTATGGTAATCCTCCCACTATGAAGCATTTTAGAGTTTTTGGAAGCAAATGTTTTATCAAAAATAATGATGAAAAACTTGGCAAGTTTGAACCCAGAGTAGATGAAGGAATACTTCTTGGTTACTCGTCTAGGAGTAGAGCATATAAATGTTACAATAAAAGACTTCGAAAGATTGTTGAATGTATTGATGTTGTTATTGATGAGTCTCCTGCAGCTCCAAAAGAAGAAAAACAAACAACAGATGAAGACGATGGTGACATATATCCTTCTACATCAAATAGAAATGATATAGACAGTGAACCCAATGAAGAACCTGAAGATGATTTATCTGAAAAAGCTCCATCCAGATATGTTCAAAAGAATCATCTAGAATCTCAAATTTTGGGAGATAAGGGATCAGGTGTACAAACAAGAAGGACTCTTGTGGGATCTTCTAGCTATCTGGAATTTCTATCCACTATTGAACCACACAATGTCAATCAAGCTAGCAAAGATGAATGTTAGATTCAAGCCATGAATGAAGAGCTTGATCAAATTGAAAAGAATCACACTTGGGAATTAGTACCAAGACCTCATGACAAAAATGTCATTGGAACTAAATGGATATTCAAAAACAAGTTAAATGAGAATGGGGATGTTATAAGAAATAAGCTAGACTTGTTTGCGAGGGGTATGCCCAACAAGAAGGTATAGACTTTGAAGAAACCTTTGCTCCTGTAGCCAGACTTGAAGCCATAAGAATGTTTCTTGCTTTTTCAAGCTTCCAACAAATCAAAGTTTATCAAATGGATGTTAAATATGCTTTTCTCAATGGTGATCTAGAAGAAGAAGTTTATATAGAACAACTAGAAGGATTCATTTTGGGAAATGATGAAAAACTTGTTTGTAGACTTAAAAAGGCTCTATATGGTCTCAAACAAGCTCCAAGGGCATGGTATTATCGTCTTGACAAATATCTTCATCAACAAAGATTTTCAAAGGGGTCTGTTGATAGCAAGTTATACAGAAAAACTGAAAATGATAAGCTATTGATTGTGGTTGTATATGTTGATGATATCATTTTTGGAAGTAATGAAGAGTCTATGAGTCAGAAATTTTCTTCTGTTATGCAGCAAGAATTTGAAATGTCTTTACTTGGGGAACTGACATTCTTTCTTGGCTTGCAAGTGCATCAAGCAACATATGGCATATTCTTATCACAAGAAAAATATCTTAAGAAAATTCTGAAGAAGTATGGCATGGAAGAGTGCAAACCTGTAAGTACACCAATGATAACCGGATGTAATCTCAGTTCTCATGATGATTCTCCCACGGTGAATCAACCAGAATATAGATCTATGATAGGAAGCCTACTTTATCTCACTGGGACTAGACCGGACATTATGCATGCAGTTGGGATTGTTGGACGATTCCAAGCTAATCCAAAAGAGTCTCACCTTCAGGCTGTCAAAAGAATATTCAAATATCTACAAGGAAATCAAGACTTTGGACTATGGTATCCAAAGAATGCTGATCTCACTCTTCATGCTTACACTGATGTAGATTGGGCTGGAAATGTTGATGATCGGAAAAGCACTAGTGGTGGTGCATTCTATATGGGGCCCCAGTTAGTATCTTGGTTCAGCAAGAAGCAAAGCTCTATTGCCTTATCTACAGCAGAAGCAGAATATGTGGTTGCAGCATCATGTTTCACTCAACTTCTTTGGATGATGCAAACCTTACAAGACATTCAAATCAAATGTTCACCTCCTATCTCTATTATGTGTGATAATACAAGTGCCATCAGTATCTCAAAGAATCCTGTTATGCATTCCAAGACCAAGCACATTCCCATCAAGTATCACTTCTTACGTGAACAAGTGCTTGAACAAAAGGTGAAGTTGGAGTATGTTCCCTCCAAAGAACAAGTTGCTAATATATTTACCAAACCTTTACCCAGGGAAGCATTCAAATATCTCAGATAGAAGCTGGGAGTAGTCTCTACAATGCAGAAGATCAGATCTGCTTAAATTCAGAAGATTAAATTGGATATGCAGATTTCCTAAAGGAAAGTCGCGTATATACGCGAGTTTATACACAGAAAACCGCGTATGGGTGTTTGATGACAAAATTTTTCTGGGTCAGCATTCTTCAACATAGCTGCGGTGCTGTTAGGTATCTTTGGTGATGTTCCAGCTCTCATATTTCTGTTTCATTCTCTGATATTTGATGAAGATGCCTTGATGATTTTTTGTTGAAAGTGTTCAGGATGCACAAGCTAAGGGGGAGCTTTGGTCGTATGGAAAGGATGCATTGTTGGCATTCTAATTATTTGTTGTGGTCTAATCTCATGCTTGAGATTCTTTGGTCTTGATTGTATAAGTTATTTCTATATTTTTGATGAAAAGGTTATACCTATGATGTAAATTGTTATATTCAGTCATGTAAGGACTTCTTCAAATTTGTAAACCCACTTGGTTGGGTAATTGAGTCAAAATGTGTAAACCCACTTGGTTGGGTACTTGAGTCACATATGTAAATCCACTTGGTTGGATCATTAATGTAAGTATTATTCCTTGGTGATAGGAAAGGTCATAAAGTCATGTACTTCATTGAAAAATATGTTTGAAGATTCAGCATGAACTCAGGGGGAGCAAGCATGATTACATCAGTGCACATCAGAACTACAAAGCTCTTCTTTCTACAAGAGAAGAAAAACCTTGTTTGGTTTTGATTCGCCCTTTGCCCTTGATGTCAAAGGGGGAGAGTATCATGGTGTTTGAATAATGGTTATAATCATGGTGTTTGAATAATGGTTATAATCAATGTATCTATCTGTTGTGGTGATCAAACACCATCATGGTTGCCATAAAGTCTAAAGGGGGAGATTGTTGGCAATATGATGCAATGTGTTGTCCTTGATGGCAACCTACTTGATGAAGTTGTCACTGATGGAAACTAACTTGATGAGTTGACTTTGGATAGCAACCTGTTTGTTAATAATGTAAATCTAATGTATCTATAGAGCAGTTCAGAAGTAACAAAGAAAGAAATTCTAGTAAGTGCCAGAGTAATGATGAATAAGATATGTCACAAAGCATACGCGGGTTTGTAAAGGCAAAGTAATGTATATGCCTTGGAAAATGCATGCACCAAGTAGCGTGTACCTATTTAACCTCTGAATTAAAACCATGGGCCATTACCATGGTATTGCTAATGATGGCTGGATTATCTATTTGATCCCGTCTAGGAATACCATCAACGGTTGAGTGTTTTTGACTCATGGTATTGACAAAGGCTAAATCTATATAAGGAGAAGAAGATCATAGTGCAAGTGTGTGTATGGGTAAGGGTTGTTAATAAATAAATCTCTTTAAGAGATATCTACATGGATGAACTCTGTTCTTAATTGTTAGATCTGAATCTATGATGCACCCATGGATATAATGATGGTCCAAGATCTCTAGATCTGATGATGATGAATCTCCAGAATGACCTACTGAAGGGATGGTGAAGAACTGGCGCAAGTCTGCTGAATTAAATGAATAATTCTGGGTAAGTTTTATAGATCTGGTTTGTTCTGCAAAATTTATTTTTACAGATCTATACGCTAGTTGGTTTCAAAAAAAGCGCGTATATATGCAGGTTCGCTACATGAAAAGCGCATATGGTAGTTAGGATTTTTGAAGAATAAAATACACAGAAGTATACACAAGTTGATGTGCAGGAAAGCGCGTATGTACGCGGCTTCAGTAAAGCAAAGTAGTGTATGCTATTTGAATCAATGTCTGTTCAGGGTTGAGTTTGTTCTGAAGTCTTGGTTTTAATGAATACTTCACTCTGAAGTATTTCTGCATGGAATGGGTAACAGGTTATTGATTGATCTGAAGATCTGAAATGACTATGTATTTTCTAGATCTGTTTATGGAATGTTTAGATCTGTGATCTGGTGAATCTTTACTGAAGTAGAGGGTGAAATCTAAGTTATCTGTTCTGAAGAGCTGCATAGTTCTGAAAAGTTACAGATCTATATGCATGTTCGTCTCAGCAAAAGCGTGTATATATGCAGGTTCATTTCAGCAAAAGTGCGTATACACAGGTTTGTCTCTGTGAAAGCGCGTATATACGCACGTTCAATGAAGAAAAAGCGCGTATGGAATCTAGGGTTTTGCTGAAGTGTGTGGAATGAAATGTCTGATATGTTTTGTTGTTTTACTGCTATCTGTCAATGATGTATTCATACAGTTCTGGGTTGTTTGAATGTTGAATATGATGTTGATTATGTTGATTGAAGATCAAGTTGATGGTTGATTGGTTGATGGAGTTATAAGTTTCAGTTTGATGTATGGAGTGGGTCCAGTCTGAAAATATGATGAAAAGTGACCTACAAGGTATGTTGTGTGGAAGTTGTTGATCCAATATAAAAATTGATGAAACGTGGTCCATGGTCAATTCTTTGAGAATTGACAGCCGGTGGGGTTGGAGCTCCCTTCCCGTAGTATTTGGAGAACGAGAGAGACTTGCAGCCTTAACGGTGGAGTACTGCGTGAAAAGAAGCACCGGTATGAGTTTTCACTAGTACAAAATTGTAAGAAGTTTTCTTTATAATAAATATTGAAGACAGAGACGACAGCAGCGGTGGTTTTCTCCCGAATTGGGTTTCCACCTTAAATAATGGTGTTCATGTGTGTTGCTTATGTGTGATGGTTTATTATGTTATTACTGCACATGTTTACTGCTTACTAAACATCTGATGAATGAATGATGCAATGATCTAAGTTAAGAATTAAATGCATAATAAGATCTCTAGACATACGCAAGTTTTCTTAAGAAAATTTGCATGTATACGCGAATTGGGTTCAGTAAAGTAGCGTATGGGTTTAAGAGAAAGAAAAAGTAAAAAAATTTCAGTCAGCTCTAATGTCTGATTCCTTTTGTTGTGTAATAACTCCAAAAATAGAAGAAAAGAGATATATCAACGCCTTAGAAATAAGCCACTTTGAGGGGAAACCTCCAATACATTACATAAATGAACAATTCTTGGATGATACAATTCACAAAAACCTCCTTTCTATATATAGGGTCCATAGGCCACATAATGTAATCCTAGTGGGGCCGTAATGTAATCCTCGCTGACCTAACAATAATAATGTAAGGCACAATAATAAAAATATGGGGGTTACAGGGGTACAATAATAACAATAAGGGGGGCTACACTAACATAATAAGGGGCTACACTATTAATATAGGGACTTAACATGCCCCTCTCCTTCAAACACGTGTTGTCCTCAACGCTTGATTATTTCTTGATGCTTCTGTATAAAATTCTCATCCTCCCATGTGAAATATTTTACAGGAAAGTTCTTCCACTTGTTGAGATACTCTAAAATTGATCGTACTTGTCGAGTTCTTGTTTCTATGACTGCTTCATAACTTCTTTCGATGTGATGTTGATCTTCCTGTTGTTTCATTAGATTCTGCACCAAAGTTGGGTTATCCTTTGAGAGTTGGAGAACTTGTTGTTGATGCTCGCTGTGATATTCCACTAATTTATCATCCATATTAGCTATTATTTGATCCTTCAAACCATCCAACATAGCCTCCATTTCTGCTTTTAAACCATCTATGTCATCTTCGGTTGCTCTTCGTAAGATCGAAATTTGTTGCACTTGGTACCGTAATTTTGATATCTCATACTACAATTCTTCCACTTCATGCATCATAGTATAGATTTCTGAGGGCTTAATGGGTGTTGAATTATTTTTAGGAGGCATTTCAGAATTCAATACTGAAATATATGCTCAATAGGCCCTTGGAATCACTTCAAACTGATTTTTCAAACAAGATTTATGCAATTCGGGAAAAACAATACACACCTTTTACTTGCTTTTGAGGAGCTCGATATTGGAATTGGATTATCTCTATGATTGTGACTCTTCAATATCTAAAATTCAGCAATGAAATATCCCTCTTAATTCTCTTTTGAATGCCACAGGTCTGACCTGATTCAGATTCTCCAAGACAAAGATGTGTCCAATCTCCCACAATGACCTAATTATGGACTGGTTCAGTAAAGCGAGCTTGTACGACTTTCCATGTGTCACTGTTTCATCCTTCGTCTCTGAAATTGATAGCCAAGAAACTATAGTCCATGTACTTGTGACCACTTTTTACAGCACTCCAATCGATGCCCAGAGAGAGAGTTATTGAACTTTTCCCATGATCACCTCTTTGAGATGAAACTCAGGAGCTTGAAAAATCACTACCTTCCACAGATCATATCTCCAACAATCTTGCGAACCAACATCTGAAATTTTTTGACAACTTTATTCATGATTTCAAATTCGCACCATACAAATTTCAGATTCTGAACCTTCGTATAAAAAAATTTATAGCGAAAATGCCACGATGACCTGTTTAGGATCCTGAAAAAAGACCTAACTTCAACAGATGATATCTCCACAAATATTGTGAACCAAGCTCTGAATTTTTTAGAAACTCTTCCTCGGGAGTTCGGCTTCACACCCTAAAAATTTCAGCTTTTGAAACGTCGTAGAAAAAAAATTATAGCGAACATGCCACGATGACCTGTTTGGAGCAGCGAAACCCTAGAATCCAAAGCTCTGATACCAAATGTTGTGTAACCAGCTCCAAAAATAGAAGAAAAGAGATATGAACGCCTTAGAAATAAGCCACTTCGAGGGGGCAACCTCCAATAAATTACATAAATGAACAATTCTTGGATGATACAATTTACAAAACCTCCTTTCTATATATAGGAGTCCATGGGGCCATAATGTAATCCTAGTGGGCCACAATGTAATCCTAGCCGACCTAATAATAATAATTTAAGGGCACAATAATAACAATATGGGGGTTACAAGGGTACAATAATAACAATAATTGGGGCTACACTAACATAATAAGGGACTACACTATTAATATAGGGACCTAACATGCCCCTCTCGGTATTTTTCCCAACATGAAGGAGGTTATTATATTCTTGAGCAGGGGTATGTTCAATTGCTTCCTCTTTTTCAAGAGAAGGCTCCTTGGTTACAACTTGCTCAAAAATTTCTTTGTTTCTTTCCTCCTCATCCTTTGAGCTGGAAGTCTGCTGATTCCCAATCACATGGAAACTATTACTGATGATATGAAATGAAGCAGAGAAAATATCCAATGAATCTTTACTCACTTCTAGGCTTTCATAATTTTCTTCATCAGTATCATAAATAGTTTGTACTGGCTCATTACTTCTTTGAAGGGACTGATCTTCCTTCCATAAACCAGCTAATGATGGTCCTGCAAGATTAACTTATGTTTGAGAAGCATCATCACTAGATAGATCTAAGTTAGGAAAATCATCAATATAAGTAATACTACCAATAAAACATACTGGGTTATCGGCAGGCTCTTCTTTATTCTGGTCTACAAAAGAACTTTCTAAATCTGTACAACAAAGTTCTCTATGTGAATGGGCAAGAGTGTTTGTTTTGCAAAAAGTTTCAAAGACTGGATGTTTATAAATAGCCTGATCTATCTCTTTTTCTGTTAAAGGGGAAGATATTTCTATGTTCCTTTGAACAAGAGTGCAAGAGTTCTCTGTCTCTTGTGAAGACTGATTTTGAGGCTGGATGTCATTTTGAGCCTCAGCTATAAGGGATGATGAATCATTATTTGGGTTTTCAGGGATATCTTGAGGAATATCCTTTATTTCTTGGTTTTTTTCTTCCTCAAGTGATTCATCTATATTCTTATCATTTTTCAATAAGATATTAAACTCATGAATGGCTGTTAAAAGATCTTCAGGCTGCATTTCTTCCAAAGCTTCATCATTATCTATAATGTGTTGGGTGATGTTTTGTGATGGAGCATAATATATTGCACCCCATGATAATGATGTAGTGTTTTCTTTATAGTTCTCGTAAAACACATATTCAAAGTCCCTTAAATAAAACAAACTACTATATCTCAAGCATTCATACCAATCCCTAGCTTTTCCTTCTAATGTTAACATGAACATTTTCATTAGGCAATCTTCATGCCATTCAAATTTCAACCTCCAAACATGTATATGAAATTTGATGAGATGTAATAGAGGGTCATAAAACTTTTCTCCTTGAAAAACATGCAGGTTTTCATCCCAATTCGCCTGGGGCATCTTATGTGGAAACCCAGGGATACGATCTCTACTCATTGGGGCATATCTTCGTTGTATCCTTGGAATCATGTTTGTAAATCAGGAAAGAGGTCACTGTGTCTGGTCAATCAGTTCAGGGTCTTCTACCAGTGGAGTCATTTGGTCTTTTGGGAGTTTTAGAGTGTGGAGTTTCCAGGTGGAAAATTTTTAGCTTGTAAGGAGGTAAAATGTTTTATGGTTCCACCACCATATGACTCTTGTAGAGCTGCAAGATTTTCAGGAACTGAATTAGCTCTCAAGGGTGATCTGAAAATAGTTGATAATTTAATCCTAGGAGACTTCCTAAGGATACGTTCTGGGTTATCAATTATCTTAGGTGGATTAGGGTCAGGATAGGTTCTAGTGTGAATCTTTCTAGGAGCCACTATGTTGTGTTTTTCAGACCCAAATAAACAAGAAAATTTCAACCAGGTATGACAGTATTTAAAAGGTCAACTAATATTTTTACACAAATTTTAATCCTACAGTCCTCTAACTGAGTTTGAATGATGTTATAATAATAATGGTTCTTCCCAGTGGAGTCTTAAGGTCTGTTCAGGATTATGGAGTCGCCAAGTGGAAGTTTTTAGCTCTTTTTCTGAGGTAAAAGGCTTTATGGTCCACTACCATGTTTATTGGAATACCAATCTGAAATATTTTTGGGTTTTCTGAGTTATTTTTCAGTCCTATTAGTTGTTAAGAGTGTCCTAAATCTGTTTCAAAACTTAGCTATGGTTATGAGACAAATACAGTCTACTCTTATGGCTAAGCCAGTTGATCTTTCAAGGTTAGAAAAACTCTTATGAGAATCCTATGTTTTGCCTAGTTTGTCACTGATTCAAACAAGCTTCATCATGATTACCATTTCTTTGTAGTGCTTGAAAAGGCTACTTTTTACTCACTAAACAATGTTTTTATGAAATTTTAAGGGGAACCAGAGATTACAATTAGGTTCGTCCCCAGCGGAGTCACCAGAAATGTTAGCACCCTGTAATTAGCAAGATTGACGAAAGTCCAACTACAGGGAGAACATTATTTCAACCACTTTGGGATTCTAGGATCTAGCCCTCCTGAATTCAGAGAGGGATCTCTCCAATAAGTGCAAATATGGATTTGTCTTTGAAGTCTTGGGTAATGATATTATTCTAGTTATGAAGGCTGAGGGTTTTGTTTGTTTTTGGATGGTTGAGCATGAAAATTATTTGAGTGGAAAGTTATAAATGCAAAGAGTTTCAAAGGTGAGAAGTTGCAAGCAAATAGAAAAATCTTTGGCCAAGAAGATAGATAATTGCAGGTTTTAGTCCATTGGGATATGGAGTCATAATAGGGTTTAATTGAAACAACAAGAGGCAAGAGTGGTCCATGGGGCAAGTCATCTATGTCTAAGGATCTCTTTAAAGTTTGATTTATGGAATGAAATGAAACAATAAGAAGGGGAATTAAACAGATGAAGAACAAAGAGCAGCCTAAGATCAGGTAAGTACTTCTAAACTAGCCTGCTTTTGACATACACTTAAGAAAAACATAAAAGTAATCTAAGATCATGTAAGTACTTCTAAACTAGCCTGCTTTTGATGTACTTTTAATAGAAAAACATTTTAAAACAATGGGAAACTTGAAGGCAACTGTTGGAGAAGAAACTAGCGAGTCGGGCTCACCACAAATCCTCTCCTAGCTCTGCTCTACTTGGTAACTTTCAAGACAAACACAAAGATAACAAAGAATGGCCTAAGATCTGGTAAGTGTTTCAACACTAGCCAGCTTTCAACACATTCCAAGGGAAACATTCATACAGTCTTTGGGGATAAAAATAGGACCAGGGCACACCATATCTTCCTTAGTTCATCTCTACTTAACATATACTGAAAATAACATTTAAGAACAACAATTAGCTAAGGCAATAGGATGAGGGAACGCCAGCATTAATATGCTTAGAACTGAATTAAATCATTCCTAAATAACACAAATCAGAAGAAAACACATAGATAAATATTTTCAGTCAAAGAAGGTTATTGATATACAGTAGGTCCTAACTCTATGCATGTTGTTCTTTATAAGAGAAGATGAACACAGTGAAAACAGAAACAAAATAACAAATTACAATAATAAATCACATCACCATCGACATAGACCAGGATCGCATAAATCAACTTGTATTGATGCTCCAAACCAGTTACAGCTTTAAGTCCAATGCTTTAGCTTAGCAATCATCTACACTTCCTAGACTAACTTATCTATCACAAGCAGAGCTTCAAGAGCCAATGAACACTATTTACAAGTAGAATTCTCAAGCTCAATTATATTTCAAAGTTCAGCAACCAACCCTTTTCTCATCTTCTCCATTAGTATTTATAGAAGAAGGAGGAGGTGAGATCTGATAAAAGATCTCCAAAGATAATTAATACAGTCTGAATGGCTTCTCGACCTTTGGGGGGCTCGATGAAGAAATTTACAGGTGTTCTGTCTGTATTAATGTTTTTCATTTAATATTAAGCTCAGTGGGAGCTCTTATTGACTTTTTAGGCTCTGTGTTATATTAAAGTAACTCTGTTGATATTTTGTCATTAATTTTATTTGCATAATTCACTCTCTGGCTGCGCTGAGGCAAATATCTGAACTTGATCAATAACTTCGGCCTTTGTTTGAATGCTTTGAGGCACAGGTGGCTTTGTGGTAGCCAGGAGGAATCAATTTGCCTCAGATGTGGTAGTGGAGGCCTTGCTATGATTTTCTTTTAACTGTGTCTTAATTGGGAGGATTAGGCTTTTGATAATCAATCTTAGCCGTAATCCCCACAGATCTGTCTTCAATCTCCCGTTATGGTACATTCTGTCTTCGACACTGATACTCTTTGATGGTGATCTTATTCACTGTGTCTTGCTGATGTGCAGGCCGTGCATTCATAACTCTGAAACTGATCCTGGGACCTGTGGGTTATGGGCCCACATACACAATCGATGGGTTTTAATTAAGTTCACCCACCATACCTTAGTTTATCCCCCTAGCTCCTTTGAGTGTGATCACCATTCGATGAGCCAGACTTAGATTGGATGACATACGTCAATATCACGCTGAGCCCACAGTCGAAATTTAACACACGATGAGGGAGTGATGAGGCACTATTGTCCAGTCGACGTGGCGACTTTTCACATGATCGCTTGCTATTGAGTGGTTTCCTCTCCATACCAAAAGCGGTGCGATCAAAACTTCTTCCGACTTTTGAATAGTGAGTGATCTATTTAATATAATGGAAAAGCCTTTTAATCACCCTTTATCAAATAACATACCCCATACTTCAAAACTCCCGATAAAACCAAGCTGCATAAACCATTTTGGGTGATAAAAGGTGCCCGCTGACGTCAGGGTCTTTGTGACCCGAAATTTTAATCAATTCCGCCCTATAAAGCATATCAAGTTCGTTTTGGGGCCTACTAATGTCAAACCAAGTGTGACCTGAAATTTTTATCAATTCTGCCTGATAATAATTTCGGGTCTCGATTTCTTGACTATGTGAGCAACCAAACAAGACCCGCTCCAATCAGTTGCTTCCGCGTGTGTGCTGATGTGTATGTTGACTAGGCGTTGGGGACCATCGGTTCTGTGGGACTGCTGACTGCTGTCGTGGCCATGGTGACCAGGGTGATTGATTGTGGGTCGTCGATTTGCAGGTCACGCCGAAAATGGAGATGTTTTGAGAAATGCGCCGACGGAAAACTCTTCAAACCATATGAAAAACCCAAAAAATTAATATAAACAAAGGTTTTATGCGTCAGGATGGTTTTATATATACGAAGTGGATAGGCGCCCGATTGCGGGGCCTTGGTCTATATGGAATGAAATATGATCGGGGGATATAATACACAGGGCTAATCGGAATCAGAGTTTTTATTGAAACACAAACAAATGCGCTCTGTGAATTGCTCCGACGCGATAAGCGCTAAGGACCCTAGCACTTGATTCTAGCACTGGGGCATATGGAGGGGAAGTGGTTTAAGACTAAGCCCAAAGGGGCTTAAGTCTGTGGTAAACAAAACTTATTTTTTATGAATTTTTTCAAGTTTTAAATGGATTTTGGGGGTTTCGGCAGAGTTCAAAAATGAGTTTTAAACTATGTAAAAAATGATTGTCATGAATGGAAGAAGGGGAATCATGAAAATAGAGGAGTTTCATGGAGGAAAAAGGGGAGAAAAATGAAGGTTAGTTTTCTTAATGGAAAAGGGGGAAAAAGGGATTTTTGCAGTAGTTTCTTCTCATGAAATAAGAAAAATTCTAGAGTGTAAAATGGGCATAGTAGTGAAGATTTTGGACAGAGGCATGAGGCCTTCAAGAGTCTTGAAGAGATAACACTTTTTTGCAATAAAATTTGTTCCTTGAAGGCTCCAAAAATGATTTAGCCACCTTTTGGTATAACAAATTTTATAGGTGGCTAACACATGATACCTTGCTAGAGGCAAGATCCTTGTTTCATAACCTTGGACAAGAGGGCATGCAGGTTCCCTTTGCAAAAGAGGATCCTCTTATTGTGCAGTTACCTCCTATTCAAATTGAAGAGGAAGAGAAGGATAGGGGTTACATCGCTGTCACATCTAGAGCACATCTAATACCTCATGCAGAGGAAGGAGAAGCACATGCTCCAATAGAAGGATTTCTTGTATCTTTGCAAGAAGTTCCCCAGGATCTCACATATGGAAGGCAACACAAAATCAATGAGTAGCATGATTGTGGGATACTATTGATGGAAGGAGAAGATAGGGAGGAAGGAAATCATCATTTGATGAGGAGAACACACCCCTATTTATTTTAGAAAGCTGGTGCAAGGAGGAGGAAGACTAGTTTGTGCTGTGAGGGCAAGGGCAAGGTTGCCAAACCATATGAACATTCTTCTCTTGCCATTGATGTCTCACTATATGGAGGCATTCCACCTGGGAGGCCACCAAATCTGGAGTTGGTAAGAGAAATCTTACCATTTTTTTCACCCCTCTTCGATTCCAGAGAGGTGAAGAAATTGGAGGAGTCTAGCATAGTTCAGAGAGTTTGGGATAGTCCCAAGGAGGAGGGAGACATTCTCCCCTTTTCAGCACCACCCACTCTCACTATCTGTACTGCGCTGATAGAAGTTGCTGCATTGATGAAGGATGGCACCTTCATGGTGCAAGGGAGCCGCTCCATGGATTTGGAGAAACAAAGGGTACTTCCTTTGAGGAAGGAATCCTCCATACATTGGAGTAGATGGAGGCCACTCATGCTTACATTGGCCAAGATTGGGAGATTCTTTTTGGATGAGAGCTTCTCATGGGAGGACAAATTCCAAAGAGTCCTAATTCTTTTTGAGCATGAGAAGATGCATGATAGGAATGGCAGCAACTTGGAGGATGAATTTGGCTTGAGGGATGTCAAATGAAAAGACAACCGCATGTGGGGAGCTTCACATTGCAGATCATCAGTGTTGTCTCTTGGGAGGATTGATCCATATTGGAGGTCTCAACTCTTGGTGGAGTACTCCAAGGATCTTGGTGATTGCATGATTCTTGATGACCCTGATGGAGATGACATATATATGGCGGATGATTTGGTCATCTATTCTTATGGTAGAGTCTTCTTGACTAGAGCTTCGAAGCTCAAGGAGAAGTTGCTACATGCAACACATGAGGAATTATTTTCCATGCACTTTGATGCATATATTTCCTTGGCAGAGGAGTTCATTTTGGAGGGCATCCAACATGATATATTTTAGCATATGGAGAGGTGCATAGCTCGGATGGTGATAGAGAGGATGTCACAACCACTTCCCTACTCTTTGGAGGTGAGGGAGAATTTCCAGTTGAGCCATTTCAGCTCAAGGTCCCAAGTACATGGTGGAGAATGTATAATTCCACATTATTTTTTGTACTTCTTTACTTTATATGAGCAGCATGTTGTACAAAGGAGGATTATCCCTTCTTGCATATTGTATAATGATGTACTTGAAGCCATTTTTAGCATTGAGATTGGCTATCTCATTGGTGGTTTGTGGAGGAAGCCACATGAATTTTGGTGTGCACCATTGACACCACTTTGTAATTTCATGTTTCTATCTTGTAAAATGATTGTGGCAGAAGAAAAGTGGCTGGAAAAGCACTTGTTATTGTTTGATCTGATGCAGGCAAAGGATGCACTGTGCTGGTTCCATGTGAGGAACCTTGATCCACTTTCCGGTTGTCATATGACAACTTGTTTCTATTGGTTTTTGCTTCCATGTATTGCTGATATTTTTATGTTCATGGGGAGATTTGTTTGGAGAGTGGGATGTGAGTCAGATATGCCCATTGGGAGTATGATTCTCCCTACTTTACATGATTGGAAAACTACATCTCTTTTCTTCATGTGGGAGAAGCCATTTGAAGGACTTGAGCTTTTGGAGGAGGCACTTCATGGCTTATTTTTTTGGTGGGGTGGCTTGGGCCCCTCTTGGAGGTCATGAAATTTCAGCCCAAGATCAGCAGCAGCCCCATAATTACCATAAATGGAGAGAGAAACCACTTGTATGGGAGGATCCAATCTCTCCATGCAGCCCTAACACATTGTATGAACCGGGGGTTGAGGATCTTTTTGGGCTACTTGGATTGGCTCATTTCATTTGGATGATAGCATGGGTGTGGGAGTCACTCATTGGGAATAAGATTCCCCATGTTTTTCATCACTCCTACCTTGAGGAGGCCATTGGACAGCAAGGAGATTTCCACTTACACCTTCCACCTTTCTATGATGTGAACCATATGGTTTTGCATGCTTGGGAGGAAACTTAGGAGGGAAGATTTGTAGCAGATCATTTTGAGCAGTGGTGGGGAATTTGATGAGGAGGCCACAAGAAGAGGAGGGGAGGATTTTTGCTATCCTTATATAGTTGCTTTAGGAGAAGCAACATTTTTGAGGGGAGGACTGTAATATTCCAAAATTTTGCCTGCAAGCTAAATGTAATAATAGAGTTGTTTTATTAATAGGTAGGTGAATAAATGGGTAGGGAGGCCCATTAACCTCTTTATAAGGATAAATAACAATCCTAATGTGAAAGGAGTGAGAATAAGCAGCTAATTTGAGCACCCTTGGGTGTGAACAGAGATGGGATCATGTTGATTCAGTCAACTTTGACCAAGTCAACAAAGCTATCTAGATACATTGAACCTCCTTGATGGACAATACAGTTTTGGTGGAGGAAAATTTGCATGAGCTTGATGTCACATATGGATGGGAACCAATGTGAAGAGGTTCACTTGCTATATATGGAGAGGATGGGAGCCTTTGTTATTTATGCTTTTGATATGATCATTTGATCTTGGTTTGTTTAGACTTGGCTTCCTCTTGTTGTTTAGCAGGGTTGCAGTGCTGTTTAGCACAGGGTGTTCCCGAGCGGGAATCCCACCTCTTCCCTTGAGAGGCCTCTTGGGAGAGCTATGTTCTGTATTGCTCCACATCTAGGCTTGAGTCTAAGCACCATTCTCTAGCCTCATTTTTATTTCTGTATCAGGATATTGTTGTGTTGCAGGGTGTTGCAGTGGAGGTTTGTTAACACCACTTCCATGTTTGTTTCTCAGTATAGGGTGCCTTCCTTCTCTTGAGAGATCATATAGGAATTTTTCTGGGAAAATTTCACATCTTAGCAGTAGGCCAAAGTATTCCTCATCTCCTATAGCGCAGTCCCTTGCAGGAACTGCGTCATTTTTCATAGAGTTGCTGCAACAGGGTTAAGACCATTGTTTCTGAGATAGTTTCTTAGGGAAAGGGCCAACCCTTCTCCCAGAAAGATAGAGGAAGGGATTATCATCCCTATTTTGTATTCTTCAGATATATTCCTATAATTTTGCAGTAAGATTGCATTTTTTAGAGCTAAATATTCAGATCTGCTCTTTTTGTACTTGTACTTTCATGAAACCCTTGCCGGGTTATCTTTATAATGCATTAAGGAGGCCAGATCTTCACTTTCTTAGAATATTGTTCCATTAAGTTTTAGATCCATATTTTTCTATCATTATACTGCAGAAAATATCAGAAAATAATGCTATTATTTGCTTCAGTAAATTCTACATAGCTTAAGTCATGGGATTTGGCTATTTTTAAGCTAATATGTGGCCGAGAGGTCTGTTTAACTTATCATGATGATTTGTTTCAGTTATTCTTTTGTATGTGAGGGCCTAAGACCATATGCTAAGGGAAAATACAATTATTTCACCCAGTTAAAATGAACATCACCATAAATAGCATTTTCAGGGTCTATTTGCTTCATTTTTCTCACTTGGGAAGGTGTAGAAGTGCTTCTTTTTGCTGCTGTTTCATTCATTTGATGGCCATGTGTTTATCAAAACATTTTATGACTTAATTTCACCTTGCTATTCCAATATTGTTCTTATGCACTGATGCATTCCCATTTTGGGATATTACAAATAGATTTCACATGATATACTTATTCCATGAACAAGCTAATCGACATAGAATAGGTTGTGAGATTGTTGAGACAATGGAATTATTTGCAACCAATTCCAAAGCGACGGAGAGGTTGTGAACCTCTAGAAAAACATGGGTAAGTGAATTCATGTCACATTAAAGGTTTGATACATTGAACATTGTTATAGAAGATGTCAACAAATATTATAATAGAAAATGTAATGTTGCAGTGAAGAAAAATATATTAGGGTTGTGAAAATTCCTATTTGATCTGGTAGTGGCGGTGATAATTTTAAGTTTCACTTGCTTGTAGGATTTCTTCTCTATCTATCTATATGATTGCAAAAATTGGGTAGGAAAATTGCAAGACTAAGTTATGCACTAGGATGTTGCCGGTTGACTGACTATGTGCCTTGTGCATGTTCGTGTGACCCGTTTTCCATTTTCTCCCTTGTGCCTTCATTTAGGTGGGTAGGGTTGGGTCAGGTCATGTGAGGGCATCCAAGGAAACATGTTCCAGTCGGGTCGGGTCGGATCGTGTGAGGGCGCCCAAGCAAATGTGTTCAGGTCGGGTCAGATCGGTTCGGGTCGTTTGAGGGCACCCAAGGAAACATGTTTAGGTTGGGTCGAGTCAGGTCGTGTGAGGGCAGTTGTATAAAAAATTCTAAGTTGTGACCGCCCGTGTATCATTTCCCTGGGTGCCCTCACATGACCCGATCTAAATCAACTCGCCCAAACATGTTTCCTTGGGCGCCCTCACACGACACGACCCGACCTGACCCACTCAAAAATGTTTCCTTAGGTGCCCTCACACGACCCGACCCGACCCGACATGAACATGTTTTCTTGGGTGCACTCACACGATCCAACCCAACTCGACCCACCCGAATAAAGGCACAAGGGAGTAAACGACAAATGGGTCACACGAACGTGCACAAGGCACATAGGCGATCACAACTTAGCATTTTTGATATGACGAACCTCACATGATCCGACCTGACCCAACCCAAACTCGTTTCCTTGGGCGCTCTCACATGACCTAACCTAACCCGACCCGCCTGAAAAAAGGTACAAGGGAGAAAATGGCAAGCGGGTCGTACGAACGTCCATAAGGCACATAAGCGGTCACAACTTAGAATTTTTTATATGTCCTCCTTCACACGACCCGACATGATTTGACCCAAATGCGTTTCCTTGGGCACCCTCACACAACCTAGCGCGAACGCGTTTCCTTGCATGCCCTCACACAATATGAGCCGATCATTTTTTATAAGTCACCGAATGCATTTTCATGCTCGCTTGAACGTGTTTAATTCATATGAAATTTAATCCTAAGCCCTAATTCATTTAAAAATTATAAGACCCAATCCTTATAGCCCCTCCCACACTTAATACCTAAATATTACAACCTTTTATCATCTAAAATAATTTACCTCTCTAACATCTAATACATATAATCATTGACACGTGACCACTATATTCCTTAACACATATAACCCATAACCATAATACTATAACCATTATATCTCTTAACATTTTACAATCATAAACCCTAACTTTATAACCTTTAATCCATATCTCTTTTTAAACCCTAAAACCTCTAATATAACCTTATAACCCATATTGCACATAATCCCTAATAATCCATCATTAATCCCTAATAATCCCTATAACCTTACAATCCATATTGCCGCCTTTTAAAAAAAAATTGGCGGGTCGAATTTTCTTCAACAAGAGCGTGAGGTGAGCTCGATTTTTTGGCATTTCTTTTAGGAGGTTGATTGGTGCCAAGGAATAAAGACTGATTTAATTGACTGAGATTTGTCCATCCACACTATTTTCCAAAATATTCTACAGGACATGGGCACAATTATTCTTTGAGCCATTCACTCATCCTGCCAAGCGCACTGCAGGGAAAATTTTAAGGATGGAAGTTTATCCTAAAGTTTAGAAACCTTGGCGAATATTACTAGTCCCTAATATCCAAATTTTAAAATTTCTGACGATAATTTTATAACACTATTTAGATTTCTAATTATTTTATATTAGACAATATATAATATTGGTGATTTTTAAGGTAAAATAATTTTATAATATAAAATTTGGGCGAATTCATTTTTTATAAAAATGGAACTTGACGAATATTTATTTTTGAAAAAGCATGGAATATTAGCCCACCTACGAATACTAGCCCCTAAAATTTTCCATGGCACACTGTTCCAAAAATCCTGCACCAAAAGACAGTGTTGAAATCTTAAAAGGAAATCATACTTTGGGGTTAAGTCATTGCTTTTTAATAAGGCCAAAATCTGACATTCATGATCATCCTGTGCGCACTTTAAATTTTAGAAGATTGTCACCTCTGATATATATCACGAATATAGGTTTTCTTCTTGGTAATTGGGGCCAAATTCACCAATGTCCATAGGCCGAAATTCTATGATATTATTTCTCTTCCAACAGTAAAAGGAAGCATGTTAGTAAAGGAAACAACAAAGGAGGCATCAAAGGAAGTATATTAGCCACCGCTTATAGATCCACCTACGGAGGCAACAAAGGAAAAATCTTAGCGACTGACATCCTTTCCAAGTTGAGAACCAATCGGTCAAGAATATTAAGCAGTTGACACTTCCAAGAAAATGTTTCACTCTACCCCTTTCATGAACTAATTTCGCCAAATTTTTATTTGTCTCATTACAGTAAGGAAGTCCAGGGTTTAGGGTTTTAGGGCATTAGCCAATGAATGTTGTTGATATGGAGGTTATTATCATCCATACATCTGTATTCATATGATCATTCTTCATAAAATCAAAGTCCCCAAAAATCAAGGACTTCTCGGTTCCCTCCATCAATGCTTTCTCAATGAGGTACCTTTGTCCTTCATGATTATAGGGGTTGATGCAACAGTCTGGTCCATGTTCTTAAAAAAGGAACTTCCAAGGTTGCTTACATTGAAACCTTCATCACCATATTCTTTCTTGGCTCTTGAAATTTTGACTGATTCAATGCTTCCTGTTGATTAAACTCCAATGCCAAGGTTTCTTATGCTACCCTGATTTAGAGTCCTAGCCCTAGCTGTTGTAAACATCTTCAGCCACATTCTAGAATCCGGATAGTCTAGAGAGAACCCAAGTAATGAATACCATGCATTGAATGTTGTAGAAAGAGTCAGAGTTGATACAAAAATAATATGGCAATGGAATTATTGTTGAATAGAAGAACACTTGCAGAAGCCTAAAATCATTGGCACAGTGTTTGAATTATTTCTCTAGCCAACGAAGGATCCATGCCAACTCCTTT
Organism: Pinus albicaulis; assembly: GCA_034641835.2. Classification (NCBI taxonomy): domain Eukaryota; kingdom Viridiplantae; phylum Streptophyta; class Pinopsida; order Pinales; family Pinaceae; genus Pinus; species Pinus albicaulis. The sequence continues at coordinate 1,330 of JAXQQM020068803.1, read as the reverse complement.
AGATTATCAAGAGAGGAGATCTCTGTCATATGTATATTGGTGGCATCATAAGCTCATAATAAGAAAATGATGCAAAGCTAACCAACTACACATAAAGACCTCAAAACTCGTGATGTGCTTCAGTAATCCTTGAAGATGTCTACTCATGTAAAATGTGTCACTGAAGATGCCTACCAAGTGTATCGATAATAGTGCCCACAAGTCTTTTGATCCACACTTCACTTTCAACAACATATCTTTTTCACAACTATACAAGATTTCTTTTGTCAATGAAGGTGTTACATGGCTTAAAGATAAAATTCAATATAAAATATTGTCTGAAGATTTCCTTGTAACCACATATTCACTGATTGGAATACCCTTGGGTTTTTATACATTCTTATTCAATAACAATATTTTCACTGTAAATAAAAAAATCTTTATAGGTTGGCGCAATTGAATTTTAGTCTATTAATATATATGAGTTGACCATGTTACTTTGTGCATAGAAATTATATAGGAGTCTTGATTTCTCTTCCTTTGAGACAAAGGTCTGAAGTAAGAAATTGTGTTTAGAACTATGGAAGCACTAGTCTTCTTCTTTTCTAGCCTTTACTTGAAAAACATAGTTTTGAAGAGTAAACCTAACCTCACCTTTAAGATCATGTACAATATCATGCTCATAGGTGAAGAATATAAATTTTCATCATACTTTCCAAACTTGGAGAATATATATACTCAGACTAACTGTCACAAGGATGGTTTCTTAAATGATTGACCGGGTGTGGAATATATGTCATTTTAGAACTGAAACTTCTTCTTTCAAAGATGAAGACATCTGATATTTGAGTAATCTCCACAAGACGACTTCTAATCTTACTGTTGAGATTACATAACCTAAATATAAACTTCAGAACTGACTTACTTCTATCTATTGTTTCCTGGGATACCAAGATATTCATTTTGTAGGCCTTGGAAATTCTTAGATTGGACCATCAACATTATATCCACATCAGCACTAGAAAACATCCTTCTAGGACAAGGAAACACACTTCTTTACCTGTGCTAACAATCTAAGTGGCTGCAGCTTTCTCTGTGGTACTGAACAGAGATCGAAATCATACCAAAATATGCACAAAAACATCCTTATTTACCTTTGCACCTGATGAACTCTATCATTAGACATATATGGAGGGCTTAACGATCACCTTTTTTCCTTCTTAGATCTCTTTTTCTTGCATATTTTTATTATTATTTGGTTTTATGATGCTATTATAGGTGGTGATTAAGGCTAACATACTGTTGAGCTAATTTATGTACCTAAACTAACACAATTATGTATTATCAATCC
>JAXQQM020093231.1:0-102473 GCA_034641835.2 Pinus albicaulis | reverse complement strand
TGTTAGCTCCCAAATCCACCTCGGTGAAAAGAAGGCGGGATTCGAGGGGTAACATCATACCACGCTCAGTCTGGTAGCTAGCCCTACCAGAACAGAAGAGGGCTCTCTCAAGGTCAAAATCAGTTAAAATAACCAATAGGGTCTGAGATGACTAAAATGAATGCTAATTTAAGGCTAGGTATATGAATCAAGGAGTTTGGAATGATTTTTTAGGGGTTTTGTTGGAAAAAAGGGAAAGGCAATTTTGGGCTTGGGGATGAGGCCAAATTCTTGCAGAGTTCAAGTTGGGGCAGGGAAGGCAATGACTTTGATGTCTTAGATTCAATGAATGGATGGAAAATACTGCTGAGGAGCTGAAGAGGGCAAGAGGGTGCAAGGATCCTCTTCAAACTGACGAAAACATATAAAACTAAACAAAATTTTAAGGCAGAGCACCAGCAAACTAATGAATTCTACCTTAGTTACTCATTTGTTTAATTCAGAAGAAAAGAGAAGGGAAATGGCATACATAAACTTCAATGAAACTTACAGATACATGAAGAAAAACATCATCAAAAATCAGAGCCACAAGGATCCCAACAAGTGCTGCAAAACTCTGGTCTTTCCTTTGCCAAAAACTGAAAATGGATATACAATGGAGTGCCAAACTTTTCCCAAGAGTCCAACCTGTCCAACCATGAAAATGACTCAGAATATACATGATATAGGAAAGCCTAACCCCTTCCCATGCCTCTATGGGTCGAGCTCATCCTTCTAGGAGCTGTTTCAACCAATTCTAAACATGGAACTGAAATCTAGGCAATCAAACAACTTGCCTCTATATGCTAGGAAACTGATTCATTCATTTAATTTTCACTTTTTTGTGAATGAATCAACTAAAACAAGTAAATATGTGCCAAAATTACATCCAAGTTATCAAATTACATCAATATAGATCAAGAGTAACATCAAAAAGTAAAACTAGTCAAAACTGGGCGAATTTCTGAGCTGAAGAGTGAAAATGAGGCCAAATTTCTCTATGCGCCGCGCCCAAATTCTCTATGCGTCGCGCCACTTTGGAGCTGATTTTGAGGCATTTACCGAAGTCCAAATTGAGCTCATGATAGCTCGTTGGAAAGCCCTGGATGTCTACTTTCCAACCCAAGTGGAATTTCTCAATTTGGATGTCATTTGCCCCTCCAAAAATTCAATCTCCCAACACTACTTCCTGCAGGTGCAAAAGGTGGCAGAAAGGTGATTTTTGGAGTGTTTTTGGCCCTTTAGGCAACCCAGAACTTGATGAAATCTCTCGGCCATTTCTGAGCATGCATAAATTTTCATAAAAAACCCAAAAATATCAAGTTTTCCTGCAGAAGATGTCCAAATCATAAGCGCGCGTCGGGTGGCGCGACGCGTCGGGCAGAAAAACCTGTTTTGCAACCAAAAAAATTCAAAATGACAAAATTTCCTCCAAATTTGCTGAAATTTGGACTGAAGGACCTTCATCAAGTAATATGCTCAGTCAAGGAAGCTTCGGCCAAGATTTGAAGAGGATCGACCTTTTTCGGCACTTCAGTGCCCTCCTGGTGCATGTAGTTTCAGTGGTGAAATCTCTGTCTTGTTGTATGATGTGTCCATGTGCGTCATGGTGTTGCAAGGCATATGTGAAGTGTATGTTTGGTTGATTGAAAATGATAAATGAGGGCTTGGTGTCTTTGTCTCCCAGTGTCAAATGTGTGCCAAAGGGAAGGGACTGTGGAGATAAGGCAGTGTGGACAGTGGGGTCTTGTCAAGTGGTAATTAGAAGGCAATAACAGTCACTTGACTGTGTTTTAGAAATGTGGTGTTTGGGGATTTAGAAATTAGGAACTCTTCGTAAATTAGGAACTCTTCGCAAATGATATGAGAGGGTGATAGTGATAGGGAATAGAGGATTGACAATGATGAGAGGATTATGGTGATGGGAAAGGGAAAAATGGTAACAAGGGATATAAGTGGTTTTGGGACAGAGGGGAATAGGGGTAAGACTGTATGATGATAGTGTGATAGTGAGGAGGAAGGGAACCACAAGAGGGGAAAAGAGTTCAAACCAATGGGCACCAACAACCAAACTTTAAATTTCAAATAAAAACCCTATGGAGCAGCCTTTTTCAAAAAGATGAATTTTATTTTGACATCATTCAAATTCTCCAACCAGCCTTTGAAACCACACCAAACACTACTTAACCACAATAGCAAGATCAGTCGGACTTACTCGAATCACAAGAGGTTAAGTCAATTTGGAAAATTTGGAAGCGGTGATGATTTTGTGCCTTGGAGGCTCTATGTGCTTTGCACCAGCCCAACGCGCTGCGCAGGCTGGATGCACCGCGCCTGTGTAAATTTACACAGGGAAAAATGGCTCTATGTGTCGCGCACCTTCAGTGCGCCGCGCCTTCTCCCAATGCGCCGCGCCATAAATAGTGCATTTTGCAGGAGGATTTTTGAGGCCTTCCCAGTGTCAAAATTGGGCGCATGATAGCTCGTTGGAAATCTCTTTGAGTCTAATTTTCAACCCAAGTAGAAGTTTTCAATTTTGAGTTCATTTTCCTTGTCAGAAATCAAATCTCCCAAAACTTGTCAAAATAAGCAGAATGAGGCTGCCTCAAGGCAGAGTGCTGTTGCAGTCAACTTTTGAAGGTCTTCCTCAACTCCAAATTGAGCTCATGATAGCTCATTGGAAAGGTCTTTCTGTCTAGTTATCATTTGACTCATCATGCAAGTCATTTGGCCAACCATGCTAGGAGAAATCTTGATTTTCCCAAGGTCACTTCAGAGGTGCATTCAATTCTCCTGAGGCAACGGTATTTTTGATATTTCTCTAAAAACATGATACCTGTGTAAAAATTGAAAGAGGTTTTTCTTCCTTGGGATGTTGTGGACAAAAAAATCTCTCATTTTTCCAAAATTCATCTTTTATTGCTCTGAAACATCTTTTGAGTGAAACTTATCCCGATGTGTGAAACAAGGGATTTTGTCGAAATGAAGCGAAATGAAGGGGATAAAGGGCTTCTAAATTCTTGGGGAAATTTTTGGAAGTAGGGAGGGATGTTAGGAAGTAGGGGAAAGTGGAATCTCAGAGATTGAGTGAGGGGAAGGGGTCCAAAAGGGCAAAACACAGGCCTAGCCTAGAAAATTGCCAAGTTATGGCAAGAAACTAGGGTTTGTGCAAAAATGAGGAATTTGGGGGATCTCAGTGATGGGAAGTGTTTAATAAGGTACATTAATGATAGGGGAAGGTGTATGAACATTAGGATACAATTTTTTCTAATGATTTGACCATCCAAGAGAAATTACCTCCAAAACCCTAGGAGAGGGAAATGGACCTTACCTAGGCACAACTGAAGCATGAACAAGGTGTAAAATGACCCAGTGGAACTTGACATGATGATGACAACCCTCTGAATGATGGTACACTCAGCTGAATGGTGACATGGACTGACATTTGGACAACTTTGAAAGGAGTGAAAACAAACCCTAGACCTAATACCTAGTGACCAAATTTTGCTTGAAGACTCACTGAAATGACAAAATTTGACCTTGACACCTTAAAATCACCTTGTAAGAGCATGTTTGATCAACGGAGGAAGGCTGCAAAGACTGACACTAACGAGGTTGATGACGACAATTTTTGACGCCCTTGAGGGCATTTTTTCTATGAACAAAAAGGTATAATGTGGTACGCACGTGTATGGAATATTTATAGAAATATCCCAATGGATGCATGGTTATTTTACTATTGGGGACCTTCTCGTGTAATCATGGTTGAAATATATGCTTATTGATATGCGAGTCTTCAACAAATTTTTGACAGGGTGCAACAGTTATGAAGTACGATACCATCCTTGACATGAAAACTTGTGGTAATGTTGAATGTCAAGAGTATCGATGACATCAATGTGCAATGTAAATTCCCATTTTTCCATCTGACGATGCCCCTATTGTGGTGAGGACTCATCCAAGGTACTACCTCCTTCCCATAAAGTGATTATTGAAGTCGACAAGAAGGAAACATCAACTGACCGAAAAAAGTACTAATGCAAGGGACCAGGGTTTCTGATGTATCAAGGTACATTTTGATAGGTTGACGAGACATGATGACGAGATATGGATATAAATGATGATGGTGGTTAATTGGCCCAAGGTCAGAGCTATAAATACGAGTGGTGACAGTCATTAAAATTTCTGATGGGGAAACCCCTGGAGTCGGTAGGACACCCAGGGTGTGTGTATGCTTGTTATGATTGTCATGGCTGGGTGTGGTTAATTATGTGTAGCTCTAACAAAGGGTGATTAGGAACTTCTGCCAGGTAAGAAATGTAAATGGATGGGTGGGAGCCTTCTCCTAAAAAAACTCTTTGTACACTTTCCAAAAGAATATGAAAGTGGCTTTGATGTACAAGCATGGAGATGAGTGCCCCATTAACATAAATAATCATGCATGATGATGTGAGGAGTTTGTTTTGGTTAGGTTGGGGGCCCCATTGGTTTTTATCAGTGCAAGGGTGATGAGGTGGATGAAATTTCACAAATGGGATATGCTTATGAGGGTGTGATAGGCAAAACGTGACACACGATGATGGGTTTTTGTCGATCCATTTTGTAGATAATAGTAGCCCAGGAAGGGTTTTAACATGCAATGTGTAAAACTTGACTTGATGTTTGATGATGGGTGTATGAACATGAAGTGGTTCCCGGGCCGAAGTTTATGGCCATGGCTCCAAACCTTGGCGTGTGGTCTACATGAGTGATGGATGGTGAGGCTCTACCAAACTACAAGGGTCTTATCATGTGCAAGGTGGGGTGATAATATAAACATGGTAAAGTGAATGGAACCTATGGTTTTATTCTTCTGAAGAAATGATGTCAGGATATGCAAAGATTTTTGGGGAAGCCTATAATGATAGGGGTAGAATAATACCTGCTCTTGTACTTTTGTTGGCTGGGACATATGGGGATCTAGTGTGTTTGTAATACCTGCAACCAATACCCCAAGTAAAAGCATATTTTTCATATGAATATTTTGGAAATAACTTTAATTTATAAGTGATAAGAGAGGGCATACCTGAACTGAAGTGTGGTGGGCATTGTGCCTGAAAATGATTTTTTTTTTAACTTGGATCTATGGGGCTTGGTTTGAACATGATGAAGTGTTGACCACTGTGTTTCTCACGATTTTGTGATTGGGTACTCTAAGCAATAGTTATGGGTTGTTGAAAATGAAAAAAGGGCAATATATAGGCCAATATGGCCCATTTTTAGATCATTTATGATTTTTGAGGGTTTGAGGTCAGAGCAGAGCTATCTTCCTGATATTTTCTTGTCGTTATGGTCAGCCTAAACACTCGGGATTCACGTTTTCAGTGTCATGTAAGAACTAAAACGTTTTGATTTTTTTTCTTGTCATTTTCATGCATGGGTGGTCCATAAAAATGTTAATTTGTATGAATTTTATGCCCATTTTTTGGTGGGACCACACAGGCGATCAAGGATGGTGTGCGCGGTCCCTGTGCAAAGGTTTTTTTTTTTGCGAGGCCCTCGCGGCTAGGGAAGCTTTTGCGAGTTGAGATGTGTGCCTCTGTCTATTACAAATGTGCATTCAACATGCAAAGGTTTTTGATAGGCGCAGGGAAGCACAGTTTTTAAATAATATTAATTTTTTTTATCAAAAATGATTTTTTGGTGTCTTCCTTCATTGCAAGATCTTGTGGTGAGAGCAGGACTAGCTTGATCTTCATGCAACAGTGGCCCAATACCCCCATGTTTGAGAGATGCTAGCTCAATATTGTTTGATGAAGTTCTTAGAGAACAACATATTGAGGTCCCAGGATGGGTTCTTGCACTACCTTTTCCGATGCTAGAATGGGTGACGACATATTATGTTCCTACGTTGTAGAGATGTCATGATCTAGCCTGAGACCTATATTTATTTTGTGATGGGTCTCTTGCCTCGGGGGGAGGCGCTTCCTTATCCACTCCCCCCTAGTGAAGTGAACATCCATCGCTGGGCCGAGGAGGAGAGGCATTACGATCCTATCCCTGTCACCCAAGACTGCATCCGCGTGATTTCTATCACGAATTTGGCTGAGAGAGTTGTTTGGCGATGATAGTTTTCCTGTCAGGGTCGACAACGACCCACCGAGTGTTTGGTCCATAGATTGTGGTTCTATGCTAGCTTCAGGCCAGTCAATTTTTCGATTGGGCCTGTTATGTCTACCAAGGCATGGTCACTCACCTGGGCAAGGCGCAGTGGGGTTATATCAAGGCCTTTGCCTATGTGAGCATCCTCTACAGTATTATGTATGAATGGGTTGTGATGTTATGACCCTTTATGGCGGTGCCCCTAGGTCCTTAGAGTGATCCACAGATGCATCGATGGGAACCTATGATGCCCCGTGGTGGTGGGGGAAAGGTGAGTTATTACTAGGATCTGACAGTCGACGGGTGGTTTGAGTCGAACTTGCAGGTGTTCCTTGAGTTTCCATATTTAGGGATGGATTTTCAAGGGGATCCGGACATGGGCCTCACTCCTGGATATTTATGGGCTCTGACAGGTAAGACCTTTTATGTTTTCTTGATTTTTAGGGTTCTATTTTTGTATATATATCTATATGTCTTTGATAGTGACACTAATATTGTTTTTTGGTTTCTTTTGCATATGTGGGTTTAGTAGGGTGTCCTACTGCTCGTTTAGTAGGCCACCATCTGAGGAGGAGGGACCCACTAGGAGTAGGTTAGGCCCAAATTGAGGGTCAGGTTGGTGCCGAGGGTCCCTCAAGTGAGGGTAGAATCATTTCAGCTGCTGGTGGGGATGCTTCCCTCCTAGAGCGTGTTGAGGTGGCTGAGGCATGGGTGGCTGCAGTCGAGGAGTTGTCGGCTTCTGCAGATATTCGAGTACTGGAAACATAGGCTCTAGTTGCTGATGTTGAGGGTCGTCTAGGGGCTATTGAGGCTCAGGCCAAGGTGACTGATGTTTGTGTTGTGGACCTAGAAGATTCGTGGAGTCGGCCAGAGAGGCTAACTCGAGGCTTGTCGACCAAGGGCTTTGACGACTTGGGCAACATATGGCTGGAGACAATGATGGCTAAGCAGAGGGCGCATCACCCGACTTTGTGCAAAGCAACACTTGTTGTCGTAGATGTTGCTCCTATATTGGAACCAAGTGCTCACATGGGCTCGGAGGACCTACTAAGTGGGGCTCAACCCTAGAGACTTTGTATGATCAAGGAAAGCACCCATTATGAGGATGCTTCCCTGCATTGATGATATGTATATTTTTTTACTGGCGTGATGGTCAGTGACATGTTTTATATACTGGGACACATATTTTTTAATGTATATATGTGCTATGTATTTTTGGCGCCTCTTATGATGTTTCTCTGGTTATTTTTCTATGTTTGTATATGTTTATGATGGATGTTATGAACTTATGATGAATGTTATGCCTATGATTTTTTTTTTATGGATGATGGTTTATACGAGATGCATTCTGGTCTAGGATATGGTCAAATATGTGATCGACTACCTGATTTTGATCTCTTGGTATGTGTGTAAGTGTAATTTGATCAAAGTGATGACTTAATCGTTGTGCATGCAAGTATTTCATAAATCGGTGTGAATCACATATTTGAAAGGCTTGGTTTAATTGCGATACAAATAACTGGGAGTCAAGAAAGACATGTATATGGCTAATTCCCTAGTTGGATACATCGCTTAATAGGCTAATGAATGCATCATATTCTACTTGATTATTTTTAGTTGACCCGATACATACTCTGTTGGTGAGGAATTGTGACTAGTCAGGAGAGTATATGGCCCAGGCAGATGCTGCTAAATTTTGTGACCATCAAGAGGCTCCATTAGAAAATCCAAAAAAGTAGATGGGCGGATGATCCATCTGTGACACAAGAGCATTGTTTTTTTAAAAATTCCATGATGATTGTGATCATCATAAAAATTTATGTTACATCCATTTTATCTCTAAGGTGTTGAGGCTTCCCGCCTTATGGGTGGAATTTCTTGAGGTAGAGTCATTGACGGGATTAACTAGGCATGTACTGTCAAGCTCAGATAGAATGTATTGTCCTTTCAGGAGACAATATTTGATGATGTAAGGACCCCTCCATAATGTTTCTAACTTCTCAAGTCCTAAAGCTTCTTTTGCAACATCATAGCGGAGGACTAGCTCCCCCTCGAAAAATGAGTGAGGGGTGATGTTGTGGTCGAATGATTCTTTTACTCTTTTCTTGTGAGCCTCATTATGATGGAGAGACTCTTGTTGACTTTCATCAACGAGCTCTAATTGTACCAACCGTTTTTCTAAAGGCTGAGTATGAGTGAGGAGTTCGATGGCTTCGTGTAAGTTGGAGATTTCGCGTTCAATGGGAAGCACGACCTCCACTCTGTATACCAACTGGAAAGGTGTGAAACCTATTGAGGATTTGACCGTTGTGTGGTATGCCCATAAGGCTGAAAATACCATATGGTGCTAGTTACTTTTATGGTTGTTTACCATATGTTGTCTCATTTTTTTGAGTACTTTGCTAACAACTTCTACTTTCCTGTTGGACTAGGAGTATTGTGGTGATACAAACTCGTGCGTGAACCCTAGGTGATGGGATAACTCCTGGAATATTTCATTCTTGAAATTCTTTCCATGGTTGGAGACTAACTCCTTAGGAACACCGAACTATGCGATGACATGGTTGAATAGAAACTGAGTTGCGGTTTATGCAGTGCTTACGTAGGTGGCATGGCTTCTACCCATTGGGTGAAATAGTTGACTGCTACTCTAATGTATTTTTGGTTTCCAGAAGACGTAGGGTTCCAAGTCATAAATTCGATGCCACATTTGCAAAAGGGGCCTACTACAATGAACGGGTGTAGGGGAGCAGGAGGTGTTCTTGCCTTATGGGCGAAGTGTTGGCATCGTTCGCATATTTTGACTGCTTGTATGAAATCATGGAATAGATTGGGCCAAAAATAACCAGCACATAAGAATTTTTGGATGGTGGCCATCCCTGAGAGATGTCTTTTGCAAGCCCCACTATGGTAGTCATTTAGGGCCTGCTCATCTTGGTCGTGCATGAGGCATCGACTTAAAATGGTTTCAAAGCCTCTTTGATAAAGGACGTCCCCCATGAGAAGGTATCGAGGGGCCTAATGGCGTATGTAGCTTTGGTCATCATGGGTGAGTTATGGTTTAACTTTTGGGTTCATAGAAACAAGGATGTCATCGTACCAAGCGTCCTCGATTATCTCTAAGAAAAAATGTTCATCGGGTAGTGAGTCATTAGTTGGGGATCCTTGCGTCATACTTGGGAGATTCGTGATGAATTCGGCTAGGATTAGTTCTTTCTTGATTTTGGGGGAGATGAACTATAGGTAAAACTCTTGTAGTATAATTGTCCATTGGGCATACTTATGGTTCATCATACGATGGGTTAGCAAACATCGCATGGGGTTGATAGTTGCTATAACTGTTGTGGTCCTTAGGATGATGTAATGTCTAAGCTTGTGTACTACGTGTACTATGGCGAGGGAAATTTTGTCTTCTCGCTAATACCTTAAAGCAGGACCAGCTAGGTTCTTGGTGATGTAATAAATTACGTGCTCTTTGTTGTCAGTTCCATATTGGACTAACACCCTAGCTATGGCAGTATCTGACGCATATAGCTATAATGTATAGTGTTTGTCATAATTGGGTGGTATGATCAAGGGGGTTGAGGACAAGGTGTCTTTTAGTGCCTCAAATGGATTTTGGGAATGATCATAAAATTTGAATGGAATTTCCTAACGAAGTAGGCATAGGAATCCCTACACGCAAGTGGCATAGTTGGGGACAAAGTGTCGTAAGAAGTTGGCTTTCCCCTGCAGACTTTGAATTTGTTTTATCATTTTTGGTGGTGGCACTTCTTTGATTTCTTGGACCTTGAGGGAGTCAACTCTAATTCCTTGTTGGGATACTATGAATCCTAACAGTCTGCATGCATTAACGCAGAAGACACACTTGAGGGGGTTCAAGTGTAGGTTGTATTTCCGACACCATTGAAATACCAAACGTAAATCCTCCAAATGGTCAACTCATTTCTTGGATTGTATTGTGAGGTCGTCCAAGTAGGATAAGGTAAGATGTTCCAGGTTGTGGAAGATATAGTTCATGGCCCACTAAAATATGGTTCCATCATTTTTAAGACCAAATGGAATAACCTAATATGCGAATGTGCCCCAAGGGGTGGTGAATGTGGTCTTATACCAATCCGTATTTCAGATATAAATTTGATTGCACCCCGAAAATCCATCCATGAAGATAAAGGCCTCATGACCAGCACAAGCATCAATGACTTGGTCGATGAAACGAGAAGGGTAGTTGTCTTTGGGACAAGATTTGTTTAAATCTTGAAAATCAGTACACACTCGAATGGTGCCCTATTTTTTCATGGCAAGTACAGGGTTGGAAACCCAATATGTGTAAGCGATTAGGTAGTGAATCCAACTTTGTGAAGCTTGTCTATCTCTTTTTTTATTGCTTCTGCTTTGGATGGGTGTAGTTGACGCTACTTTTGGTGGAGAGGTGATACGTTAGTCCAAGTGTCAATGTGGTGCTCTACAATGGTGGGGTTTAACCCTAGCATATCCAAAAAATCCCAAGAGAATATATCCATATACTATTGTAATAGGTTTTTATACATGACTACTTCATCTCGGGAGCATGTTTCCCCTAGCGATATTTCTTCGGTTTTTCCTAGTTTTCTCGAGATATTCACCTTAATGTTTGGCGAAATATTTGATATATTTCCTAAAGTGCATCAGGTTTTGGGATTGCATTCTTAAACCAATATACCTTTCCTAGAGGAAGGAATTCTTTGGATTCAATGGCATAAATATCCTAGGTTTTTTTGCTACTAGGCACGAAGATTTTTTCTGGAAGAAAAAATGAGAGATGATGCATTGCGTCACGCGGAAAATATGGTTCTATAATAGCCTCTAATATATCCTCATTGAAGTGAAACAATATGTCTAAGGAGGAATTGGTTTGTGTGAGGCCATGAGGAATTGGTTCGGGTCTAACAGTGCTGCTCAACGAACATTAATATGATTCTCTGGTTGATGTTGTGGCACCAGATGAGGTTGATTGGGCGCAGACGGGTTAGGTTTGCACCGTCGAAGGTACTACTACCATTGTGGTAGTTGCAGCGGTCTCAAAACCAAGGAAATATGAGCAGATAACACAATGATGAGATGAATCATATATTGTGTTATGTTTCGTCACCGTTACATGGTGGAAGAATTTCTGTGATGGTTGTTTGTTTTTTAGCGTGAGAAAATTCATGCTCTCTTGGTGTTGTACGAAGGGTACAAGTGTCTTCTTTTATGTGAAGATTCGGATGGATGTAGAGGTGCTGAAATGTTCATAACATAGGGAATTTCTCTGTTTCATGATCATGCCTCGTGAAAATGTTGCATGGAGTAAATGTACTTACTAAGTATATTGTATGGGATCCAGTACTACTCATCATATTAGAGGATTATGATGGGCGATGGATATGAGAATATGTATTCCTTTGTTTCTATCGTCTCTTATTCTTAGACCTTGTGTGATTTGGCTAATATGGGATTTTTACTTCTAACATTGCTCTAGCCGCTCTTAACCTTGGAAGGTAATGGAAATTCATAGTGTGGTGAAATTGCAAGCAAATTATGAAATAACAACATGTGATCTTCTCTTGATTAGAGAGATGAATGTAAGGTATGGGTGTGACCATATGAATAATGTCAGTGAACTTATTAAGCTCCCAACATTGATTAATCGTATGGTCGTTTTTAGCACATAAGGCACATGATATGTTTGACTTTCTTCTTACCTCGCTAGGGCGAGAGGCTATCTTCTTGGTTTTATGTGGCTAGTGAAAATGGGGGGTAGGCCTCATTTTTTATGACTGCCTAGTTTGTGGTAGCTCGAAACTGACTATGTCTAGATTATTGGCGATGAACTAGCGCATTATGTCTAGTCTAAGTTGAAATCAGGGGACATAGGGGCAATGCCGAGCAAAGTGGTTATCTTGGCATATTATACAACACTAATACTCTTTTATTTTCCAATCCTTTTGGACCATAAGGGTGAATGGTGTTGAGATTCAACAAGAAAATTTCAGCACCCACACCTAGTGCATTAAGCACCTACACTAGGGTGGGACCCACAATGTTATTTTTGGTGCATGTATATTTTAGTTATCCCTTAATTAAGATGGAAAATAATTTGTAATATATTCTCAATGATAACTTGAAATAGTTAACTGAGAGTGATAAACTCAGTTAGCTAGTGGATTTTGAGTTAGAGGTAGTTGGTGAGGCATGTAGAGTAATTCTAGTTGTAACAAAGTTTGAAGCAAAATGGTGCATTAGTTAATGTAGGTTGTAATAATTTTAACTCATTTAAGTGAGTTAAACTCAGTTGTGCTAGTTGTAACTGAAGATACACTAGTGAGAGATCAAGTGAATTAAATATTAATTAATTCATAATCAATGATCTCACATGAAACTGAGGATTTACTATTATTAGTTGCATGCATGTCAGATCCAGTGGAGACCCAGTTGAGATCTAGGTGAAAGGGAAGCTGACTATCAGTTTTAGGATTTTTTGGTTACACACATGCAAACAAACACCCATTGGAGTGACCATGATACTTGCGCAGTCAAGGAATTCCATAATTCGTATCTTTTAGGGATTTCATTCATCAGGGATTGCACAAGCAAGGCAGACTATATGGAGGCAGTAAATTGGCTAATTATTGGTCAGCTTTTTGTATGACAATGTGAGACAATTAGCTGAGTACTAGAGGGATTTTGTGAGAATATTTTTGTATGTAATTATTTCATGATCCATGCTGAATATACAATAGAAGATAGTGGGGTTTTGATCAGCAATCTTTCCTCGGGAAATTATCTGTGTTGTGTTTGATTTGATTCTCCTTTACTTCATGTGATTAGCAATTTTGTTTTTAATTCCGTACAATATTTGTAGAAGCGATTTTGTATTTAAATTTATTACATTGTTAGATTGGTTGAATCCAAGATATACATGCATATTATATAATTTCTATACGGTATCTAAGCACAGGAAATTGCAGAAGTGAATACGGAGCTGAGTTTGTGACTGGATAGAATTCGAATTTGCAAAAAGACTTTCTTGGTGCTACAGGTGATTCAAGATTGAAATGGATTTCGATGGCTTGATGTTGGAGTATGCACTCGAGGGAAACTCAAACTATATTTCTTGGAAGGACAGGATGGAGGCAGTAATGTTACACAATATTTTTTCACCGTCCCTACAATCCCCATCCCGCAAATTGGAGGACCATTTCAGTGACATATGTGTATTTTCATACCTTTCTAAAAGTGTCATTGCAGCCCTTGACATGTCAGAAACATTTCCTCTGTTGATCAATCCTCAAGCAGACTCTTGAAAACATGTGTTTCTGGGTCAGCGCTGGTAGGCATTTATGGTCCCGTATCGACAGGGAAATTAACACTATACCCTGCACCCATTGGCGCTCTGCCTCAGTGTCTCACCCATGCCAAGCTATTTTTGGTATGTTTTTTAAAATAGAAGCGAAGTTTCCATTCCTAAATACTTTGTGAGCGGATTCATCATGGTTTTTTCAACTGAATAACGTCGAAATCCTCCCTTTGGCTTCTCATTTCCTACATTTGTGCAACTCCCCAAATCGATAGGGCCTCTCTTCCACCTAATGAGGGATCCTAAACCACCTCCTCCTCTCCTATAAATACATCCTTCTCACATGGTTTCAGCTAGCTAAAAAGTCCTTACTATAACTGGTGTGAAGAATAAGGTAGAGAGGAATCCATTATCGAGAGAGATTTTAGGCCCAGTGCCTCACCAAGTCTGATCCCCGACGAATGCTTGAGACGTGTTTGACTGAACCCATCGAAGGAGGCTACAACGTTAAGGCATTAAGGTTGTAAACTTCTTTTCTCTCTTATTAATACATGACTAGTTTTTTTGTTACAATTTTGTGTTCGATCATATGTAAAATGTTTGTTTCTCCTTGACCAATCAAATAGCTGTAAATGAAAATATGTTTTCGTATGCTGTCACCTTTCACTTGATCCTTGTG
Organism: Pinus albicaulis; assembly: GCA_034641835.2. Taxonomy (NCBI): domain Eukaryota; kingdom Viridiplantae; phylum Streptophyta; class Pinopsida; order Pinales; family Pinaceae; genus Pinus; species Pinus albicaulis. Next base: position 88,317 of record JAXQQM020093231.1, on the reverse strand, counting down.
CGGGTACACGGACATTATCACTGAAGGACTGAGACGTGTGAAGACAATGATCAACGGATCATTGCTAAAAACTACATCAAAAGTGTTGGACCAAGGTAGGCCATCTATCCCAACTCGTTTTCATTTATAAGCTAGGAGTCTGAAAGTCCAGCTTATTCCCTTTTTGCTAGACCCACTCTAGAGCTAGAGGGATTGCCTCTATTCGTAGAGGGGATTTACCTACACAACAAGCTGGTGACCATACTGGGATCAGTGTGTTTGTCATCTCTCGTTGTTCGTCTTGTGTTTTTCTTCTATTTTCAACTTTGGTCATATTATAGTTTTTCTACTTTGTTCTACCTGTTTGACTATTTTTAGCCATCACATTCAGTCTCAAAGTGTCAATTCTGACCTTTTCTTAGTGGTTTTTTACCTTTTCCATAGTTTTCTGGCTCGATGTAGTTGTTACTTGAACAATCACGTTGATTGGCGCTTGTTGTATTTTTCCCGGGCTTGCCATCCCTTGTTTAGTGCGGATTACAGCCTGACAGTCGCGTCGAATCCTACAGGTTAGGATTTTGGCCTTCTCGTTGAGTTTTGTCAGTGTGTCTTGCCTCTGGGTTGAATTTTCATCTTTCAATTGGTCTACTAGAATTGTTTTGACTCTCTCATCTCATTCTTCTCAATTTTTTTCCCCTTATCCAATCAGTGGAGTTTTTCATCTTAGGTTTTTTAGGTGCCTTGTACCACGCGTCCGAATACTTCCTTACTGAACCTTCTGAGTGAGTTTGAGTCAGTTTGGTATTTATCTTTTTGGTTTGTTGACTAGTTTTCTTAGTTTCCCTTTCGGTTCTACGTGTCATTGAGTCATTGAATGATCATCTTGGTGTTCATGTAGCTCTCAACCTGTCACTGTGAGCATAAATTACATTGCTCACTGAATCGGTTTGAAATCCATTTGTTTTCATATTTTATGTTCGTGTTGGATTGATCTCTTTGTTTTAGGTCATTTCATTTGAATCACTCAAAACTAGTATCTATTTTTCCTTTTAGTCTAGTCGTTCATTTTGCTTCTCATTTAGCTAAAAGGACAAAATTTGCATTCTTTCTCTTAGTTTGAAAATGAAAATGTTCTTTTGCATTAATAGCTTTTAGTGAAAAGGGGAAGATATTTTTGTTTTCTTCTTTGGTTGTCTTAGATGCATTAGGAAAATTTATTCTTGTATTCATTTGATTGTTGCTTTGCCTCTCTTAGCTAGCATTCATCAAATTGGAATGATTTTCTTTTTCATATAGTTGTGCATTAAGAATTCAAGATCACAATTGGTAAGGCCTTGAAATTGCAACATTAATTCAAGATCAACTTTTAAATCAATTCAATCAATCTAAGCAAGCATTGAAACCTAACGCACACACTTAGAGGTCTAGGCTAGTGATGTTTTCCAGCGTCATTTAAACCTAGTAGCTATCGTTCGCAATCTTGGAGTAGACAACATTAGCACAGACTCGTGCTCCCTGTACCGTCGAGTGTATAAAGGGAGAACCTCATAGGTTGAAATCCTTTATCCATAGGAAGCCGAGTCTGCCACCCTATAACTGTGATACACCAAAAACAAAATTGGGGGAGACTACCTACATGTACATTAAGTCCTTGGTCATCTCTCTTTCATTTGATCAGTAAGGTGTATATTTCAGTTCACGGAAACTTGGTACACCCTCTTGCTCAGATTTCCTGAGTAGTCATTTTGGTCTTTTCGTGACTTTCTAAAATTGAAAATATAAACAAGCACTTGTCCTTTCGTGCTAGTTTCAACCTGAAAGTGACTAGAGTCATTTGTTGTCCTTTTCTTGACTCTTAAAATATGAAAAGGAAGAGTTTTGTTTCAGTGTCATAAAATGAATTGCCTATAATCACACGCCCATTAAAGATATTTTCTTGGCTTGTTCTTAATTAATTCCTTAGTGATTGGGCTTGAAGCCCCGAATTGGTCATCTTGGTTCTCTCATGTTTTCAAGACAAAGTCACGATGGCGGAACCACCAGTTTCATCATCCCCTTCATCAACTCCTAGTGGAGATCCTTCTCCTGAAGTTTCTTCAAGGGAACCCTGGCCTACTAGGCCTCTTGATTAATGTGTGCTCTTATTCTGAGTATCTTGCCTCTTGCTACCCGATCTCCTCTTGATGAAACATTTTCATCACTGACACAACATCCTGATTGGGCCTGCTTTGAAAACTGCAGGTTGATTTTCCACCTCTTCTTGACCCGGAGACCCTTCACTTTCCACCGATTTACTTGCCACTACTCGTCACCTTTTCACCGATAACACTGCTCCATCCGACATGGATTCTTCGAGTCCCACCAGTAGTGAAGATATTTATGTTTCTACAGGAAACTATCAACTCCCTCCAGAGAATTTTCCTTATGTCTCGGGTCAACCTTCCTCACAGCCGATATCTCTCCCGGTCAGTTATCGTACGTTGGGTCATATCATTTCTAGTGTTGCATCATTGTTTCAGAACCCGATACGGTTAGGTACATCGACTCCCTTGGGAAGCTCGTTTGTCACTGTATCGGGGGCATCACCCTCGAATCCCATGACATCAATTATTGTTACCTCTGTCCCAATCTGGCCCACTGTCTATGTGGCTTCATCCGCATCGGTTTTTAGTACATCTCGTTCATTGTCATCATATTCTGTCGTTTGTAGATCGATTTATATCAATTCCATGATACCCGTTAGGCCCGCCATGAGTGGATCACGGCCTCACATTTCGGGAATCCAACCTACTGGTAGCGCGCCCATCTCTTCTAATCCAATTCCTGAGGGTTTGACATACGATATGTACATGTTGGTCATTCAGTAGCAGAATTACACCCCTTAGGGTTCTCAGTAGCCGCAAGCTCCTGTTAACCCTCCGCATCATTATGATGAGTATGGAAATCTCGTTTATTTTCCTCTGATTGACCCCAACCAGTTCATGTACCTATCGAGACAACCCTACATTCCAGAAGGATAACCCCTTCAAGGACAACCCTACGGTCCACAAAGACAACCTTTTCAAGGAAAACATTTGGTCTAATAGGGACAAACCTATGGTGATCCTAGTCAACCTTATTTTCAACAGGGGCACATCTATCCATCACAGGGACAACCTTTTGTGCAACAGCTCCAGCCTTACATTCAGGAAGGCCCAAATTTTGTAGAACAAGGTCAACCCTCAGTTGTTCAGTTGGTTCAACCTAGTCTTTAGGGGCAACCTGGCTCATCCCAACCATGAGGCCAACCTCTTCCATAAGGGCAGCCTAGTGGCTCTTAGCATCCAGGCCAACCTGCACCACAGGGACAACCTGTCCAACCCCAACAGCCAGGCCAACCTACACTATAGGGAAAACCTTTTCAACCATGGCATCCGGGTCAACCTGCACCTCAGGGGAAACTCGTGTAGCCTAAGGGCATTGCTTACATTCCTCAAGGTCAATCTCAGGTAGTGTAAAGTGCACCCCAAGGCACTGCGTATATTCCTCAAGTTTAATATCAGTTGGTATATAATGCGCCTCAAGGCACTGCTTAAATTCCGCAACAAAATCCATATGTTTCTTAGACAAGACCTCAGTGGTATGCTCAGAATCAATATCCTAGTCCTCAACCGATGTATGGGCAGAATTATCAAGCTTATAACCCCTATGGACAAAATCCTCTGAGACAAAACATATGGGTGAAGAATTTATCCCAACCTAATTGGAATCTTAATACTAGTCTTTATCAGAGGCGTGCAATGCCTTTCAATCCGCAATTACCTTTTCTCGCTACGTTGGAACTGCCCAATGTGTCGAAGTTGACAAATGATCTGATCCTTCATAATCCATATTGGCCTCTAGTTCCAACTAAAATCCCTGGCGATTGTCTCAAATTTTATGGCAAGTCTGGAGAAGACCCCCAAATGCATGTTATGACTTACCACCTTTGTTGCTACTTTAACTCTTGGGTTGACGATTCAATTTAGCTACGTCTTTTCCAATGGACTCTCACTAGTGCCGCTACAAAGTGGTACATTGAACTCTCACGTGGAATCTTTCAAGATTTCAACTCTCTCGCTATAGCATTTCTCACGCACTTTCAATTACTAGTTTGGTATGAGACAGGGACGCACCTCCTCACATCCTTGAAATAGGATCGAGCTACTCATATCTCCGATCATATTCATGAACAAAGGCGGTGTCATTTTTTGATCAATTTTGCAATTCCTGATCAATTTCTAATTGATTGATTCACTACCTCTTTTATTAGTCTGATTGTTAAGGACATCACTATGGGGGCATGTGTTACCGAGGAACAAGCCATTGTGCATGCCCAGTACCTTGATCTTGTGTACTCTCAATCTGGCACATTGTATGAACCCTTGCCTGATGCTCCATGACATGGAACTACCAAAGCGCTGATGACGCCATCTATCGACGGTATCATTGGTTCTATGTCCCAAACTTCTCAAAATTCTTCTCCAAATCCTGTGAAGCAAATATCTACTCCTTCTAATGATAATGCTTCTCAGCCACCTTTGAATCCTGGTAAAACCGCAGAAGTCATTGTCGTCCAGTCTAATCCAACCAATAAAAATTCTAAGGGTAAGAAGAAGGGTAAAGGTAAAGCCAAAGATGATACCCCAAAACAGGATTCTCCGAAAAAAAAAATTGATGTTGGTTCCAAACGCAAATCGAAGAACCCTTGTCTAATTTGTGATGAAGAGCATTACGCCAAGGATTGTCCACGACGGGCTGAGGTGAGTCGATTGCTCAAGGGCACCCAAGGAACTTTGCATGTTCTTAAAGAACCTTTCCCATTCCATCAAACATAGATGGTGGAGCAACCTTAGTCCTCTACCCCATTTGGCTCTCAGGTTTTCGTGATGAACAGTCCTACACCCGTCTCTATTGCCACCTGATCGAAATATTATACTGAACCTCGTCAGGCAGTAGGGAAGGAAATTGTTGATGGTCCTCCTCCCCCACCTGCTTCTAACGCTCTTCATATTGAAAGGCCTAGTACTGAGCTCATTGTACGACCACCTTCTAAAGGTGTACTCCGAAAGTATTCCTACAATCAAAATTCTCGTGCTGCTCAGCATTACAGTATTGTTGAGGATTTGGCTTAGGCCCCATCCACTATGTCTACACTGGAAGTCCTTCAGAGTTGTTCGCCACAACAGAAGGCTTTGTTATATACCATCAGAGGGATTGATCCCGCCGATTCTAGCCTTATCACTTTCGATGTGGAAAATTTCATCCCACATATCCCTCACTAGCTTACACTAATCATTCAGGTTGGGATTAATGGATATAATATCCACCAAACGGTCGTGGATGAGGGTTCATCTACGTGCATCATGTCTTCTGCCTGCTGGAAATCCATCGGTTCTCTAGCCCTCAATCAATCTCCAAATACTTTAGAATCTTTTGATGGAAGAGAATCTCGCCCTCTCTGTGTTCTCGCTAGTTTACCTATTACGTTAGAAGGGAAAACGGTTAACGTTGAGGTTGAAGTCATTGATGCCAAACTCAATTAAAATATTCTCCTCAGTCACAATTGGACTCATGCCATGTTGCGCGTCTCGTCCACTCTCTTTCGTGTTATTCGATTCTTGTATGAAGGAAATATCATCACTGTCGATCAGTTGACCTTTTTCACTTCCTCGTCTTTCGAGAGCAACGTCCCATATGTAGATTGTATTCCTACGTCTTATGAGAGCATAGGACTAGATCTTTTCAAAGATCCTGCCCTCATGGGTCTTTTTTCTCTTCCTCCACCCAACACTGCACAGGTTAACATGATCCCCAGATCTTCTGATTTATGGATCATCCCTTCACCCGAGCAGATTGATTTTTTTGGTGATGAGATGTTGTTAAGCCCAATAGAAATTTATTATTGTGAACTTATTTCAGCTTCGGTTCCTCCTCTCGCTAATCATACTCCTTTGAGTGTGTCTCTTGAAAATTATTCTCAATCCCCTTGGCTTGACACTTTAGATTCGCCAGATCCCTTAAATGATACCTTTCACACTGATGAATCCATCATGGAAACTATGTCTTTAGAAGATCCTCCTTGGGATGATAGTCATCATCGTTCCTCTTGCATGCCTGGCCTTAGGTCCATGTCTCCTTGTCTTGAGAAGTTCGCTTCCCAATTTCTTTCTCATCCGCTTCAAACGCCCATCTTGACACATGAATTATTTGCGGAAGGTAACTTGGGAAACATTATGCAAACGATGCCATCGACATCTCCGTCAAACTGGGGGTTGTCGAGAAAATTCACATTGGGGTGACCTGTTCTCCTGAAGAGATCGAGGTCTATACTAGTCTCTTCAGCGAGTTTTGAAACATTTTCGCTTGGTCTTATGAAGAAATTCCCGACATCGATCCTAGTATATTTGTGCATGAGATTCTTATTTATCCTAGTGTGAAGCCTGTTCACCAATGTATTCATCCTGTGCACCCTAGAAAGGCGGCCGCCATTAAGGGTGAAGTTCAAAAAATTCTTAAAGCTGGCTTCATTTATCCAATTCCCTTGACATAATGGGCTTCTAATATTGTTACTGTGGATAAAAATCAAGATACTATTCGTGTCTGTGTATATTACCGGGATATCAACCGTGCTTTCCCTAAGGATAATTATCCCACTCCTTTTATTGACCATATCATTGATGAATTTGCTGGGAGTGAGATATTTTCTCTTATGGATGGGTTTTCTAGGTATAACTAGATCAATATTATTCTGGTCGATCAACACAAGACTTCCTTTATCTGTCCTTGGGGTACCTTCACCTATAAGAAGCTCCCTTTTGGTCTTAAGAATGTTGGGGATACATTTCAACAAGCAATGTCATAGGCTTTCCACAATATCAAGTGCATTGTTCAACCTTACCTGGATGACCTTCCAGCTCATTCCGCTAAGCATAAGGACCACCCATATCATCTCCATCAAATATTTCTTTGATGTAGACGCTATAACATTCGGCTTCATCCGCATAAGTGTGTCTTCTGCATTGATTCTGGTAGAATCCTAGGGTTTATCATCTCCAAAGACGGAATTCGTCTCAATCCCCTCAAAGTCGAATCTATTGTCAATCTCCCCTCCCCTTCCTCGTTACATCAGTTGTAGAGTCTACAAGGGAAAGCTAATTTCCTACACTATTTTACACCTAACTATGTTGAAGTGGCCAAAGGGTTCACGCGATTATTTAAACAAGGCATCCCATTCCTCTGGGATGAGATCGCCCAAAAATATTTCGATGCACTGAAGACATTTCTTATCAATTCTCCTCTCTTATGTCCTCCCAATTATCATCATGATTACTCCCTCTATTTGGCTACTGCATTTAGCATTATTTCCATGGTTCTGGTGCAAGACGAAGACGATGGTGATGAGCACGTCATTTATTATTTGAGCCGCAATATTCTCGATACTGAAACACGTTACACGCATGTCGAGAAATTGGCATTGGCTGATGTTCAAGATGTTCAACGTTTTCACCATTATATTCTATTGTGCACAGTAAACGTGATTTCTGATTGCAACCCCATGACCTACATATTGACTCGTCAATTGCTGTGGGGAAAATACTCAAAGTGGATTGTTATCCTCCAAGAGTTTGATTTGGAGTTTACTACCGCCAAATCAAAGAAATCATTGGTCTTTACTGATGTTATTTTATCTCTCCCTTCTGATTCTGCTCCATCTATTTCCGAGGAACGCATTCCAAACGACACCCTTTTTCCCATTAGCATCCTCGTTCCTTGGTAGGGTGATATCATCATATATCTTCAGACTTCCACCTTCTAATCTGAGTTGACAAAGGATGCTCGTCACGGCATCCGCCATCATTTGCAACCTTATCGCATAGTTGGAGATACTCTCTACCGCATCAGAGTTGATTATGTTCTCCTTCAATTTTTAACTCTCGAGGAGGCTGAAAAAGTCCTCAATGATTGCCACTCTGGCGCCTATGGTGGTCACATGTCTGGATATGCTACTACACAGAATATTCTTCATGCTGGCTATTTCTGGCCTAGCATCTTTAAAGAGAGCATTATTTCCATCTGCAAGTGTCACGATTTCCAGATTTACCAGAATCAATGCCTACACTTACAGCTGACGGTAAGACAGCCGCACAATTTTTTTTTATTCATGTCATTACCAGGTTTGGTGTCCCTCAAGCCATTCTTACCGATCTTGGCTCATTTTCATCATTACATGATGGTTGAGTTTACTTCCAAGTTGGGTCTGCATCATGACAACTCAACGTCGTACTACCCTCAGGCCAATAGCCAGGTTGAAGCCATGAACAAGGTTCTAGTCATTATGCTTCAATGTACGATTGGGATGCAAAATTCAAACTGGAATCTCATGTTTTTTTCAGCTCTCTAGGCTTACTAAACCTCAGTGAAGGATGCAACTGGATTCACTCCATTCCAACTTGTTTATGGTCTGGAAGCTATCCTTCCGATTAAATGTGAAATCACTTCTCTCAAGATATTTGTTGAATTACTGCCTAATACTTCACCAGAAGAAGAGCGTCTTCTCTATTTAGAGAGGCTTGATGAAACTCGTCGCTTTTCTGCTCTTGTTATAACAGCACAGAAAAAGCGGTTCAAAGCTCATTTTCATCAGTCAAATCCCCTCGTTCCTTTGTAGAAGGACACCTCATCCTCTTGCACGACGTGGCTCATAATAAGCTAGAGGCTGAAAAATTTGAACCCATGTGGCATGGGCCCTATATCGTTAAGCGTGTTTTGCAGAACGGGGCTTATGAGCTAATTAATTATGAAGGTTATCCTTTGGATCAGACCAGAAATGGGTTGTATCTCAAAAAATATTATGCATGAGTTCCTCGAGCATGTTCTTTTGTACATAGGTGTTTTTTCATTTTTGTACATTTTTTGGCTTGGTGTGCTTTGCGAGTAGTTTTTTCCTGCTTATTATGTTGTTGCTTACTGTGCAGATCTTTGTCACTCCTTATGTTGGTTTCGTGGATGGTGCCTCCCACAGTACCCAGAACCTATCTTCGGCAGCCTCGATGATTTATAATCTTGATGGTAAGTTGATTGACCTTCAAGGTATCTGTCTAGGATGAACCACGAACAATGTCACTGTCTATAGTGTCGTCATTGAACTCTTAACCGAGGGCATTAATCTTGACATTCATGCATTAATTGTTAACCTAGACTCTCAGCTTGTTGTTCTTAAGCTTAACGGGCATTATTCTATTAGAAATCCTCAAATATTAAGGTTGTATTTGCGTGTTCATTTATTAGAAATGAATTTTGATTACATCACATATCAGCATATTCCTAGACGAATGAATGTGTTAACTAATATAGTAGCCAATATCGTATTAGATAGAATTTTGCGTAATTTGTAAAACATCATCATCAAATAATAAGGTTCATACACGAAAATAGGCATATATATATATATATATATATATATATATATATATATATATATATATATATAGAGTGTTTTCATCCATGTGCATCATAAGTTCAAAAAATATGTATGTTCTAATCAACATGGTGCTCATGGTAGCATGTCACTGCACGCACAAACCGCCTCAATAAGCGGTGAACACAGTTATACTCCCTTTCAGTGTGCCTCTAGTATGCGCATGGAACATCATCAAATCTCACATAATTTGGGATTCTACAAGTGAGTCCCTCCAGGTTGTGTACGATTTATTCTTCCTCGCTTCCCTCACCATGAGGAGCCACATCAAAATCACGAGGAACCCTCCATGCTATTGGAGACATTCCTGCAGATCTTTCTAGGCCAGCATCTTCAAATACATGGACTAACATCAAAACATATATAATAAATAAAAAACAAAAAATGAGTCTTACGCAACGCTTCATCCCAATCCTCTCCTGCTGGGAGTGGGAGATCTGCATCACCCATAAATTCTATGCTAGAATAGGGCCAATCCTCCACGAAAATTAGTTGTCAAAGGAGCCAATTAAAGAATTTTGGTCTCAATGACATTTTTTGATCGCTTCCTGATCTAAGCATTAAAGCTGCCCAAGGAACCATCCGTGGCTCTTGGGCTGGTGGTGTTGAAACTATCATTTCCTGACGTTGAAAGATGGACGACCATTCCAGGATGAACGTTACCAAGATGGACCCATAGCCAAACTGTTTTTCTTGCATTTTTTCAATTTGTGCTTCATATTGATTGTTACGACCTCTGCCAAGTTGTAAAGAGTTAGGGCCATGCAATCTACAGCAAGTAGTAGTTGCATTTTTGTGGTTTCCTGCAGAGCTTGAGATCCGGAAACTCGCGTGATGGTGTGCAACACTACTTTTAATTCCAAATCGAGAATGGTTTGAATATCCACTTTCCCACTCTTTGATCCTTTCCTGGCCCCTCAGAACACCCTATCTATGACCATGCTCATGTTTTCCATTTTGGGTCAGGTACCTGTCAGTATTGGTACTGCCCCCCTCCTTGATAATCCAGTTATGAATTATACATCAGAGACCTCAATCTCTAGCTCTTGATCGTGAATTATGAATATTTCCAAATCAATGTCCCACACACTGATCAGGTACTATAATAACTCCATTTGAGCTTGGAGACATGGCACCATGAAAAATTTTAGAAGCCCGTAGTCCCTGAGAGCATACATGCATCTTACATTGCCCATGGCTTCCTCATATTCATCTCTGTGTTCTCTTTCCTTCCATTCAATCACCATTTTTCTTTCACACACCTGCAAAATCATCAATGGGGCTATCATTAGTCAAATTATTAACTATTGAATGGTTTAAAATGGGCATGTTAGTTGAATTTTTATGCAAAGGCCATGGTCGCGGTTGGCGCAACTATTTTAAAAATTTCCGCGCCAACTGGCGTGCCCCCGTTAAAATTTAAGGCAGTTTGGCGTGAGTCTATGCCCAAAACCTGCGCCGATTGCTACGCCCTAATTTGAACAAAAATCCCCTACAAATGTGAAAAAATGAAATGGAGGTAACAAAAATTGATTCAAAATGCAGGAAAAGATATGAGCTCTCACCTGGAAAAGACAGATTCATGATTGGTCTCCTGGATTGTCCGTTGTCAGCTCCACAAAAATCACAATGAAAAAAGGGTAAAAATGCTCAAAGAGGTAAAAAGTGAAAAGTAATTTATTTTTACCAATTTTGACCTTTTATAAACTTTTCAACCCCTAATTAGGTTTTTTAGCATATTTCTTGATTATTTTAATATGTTATATCGAAAAATGGGTTTTACGTGTGTTTCTTGTGCAGTAACAGGTTCTCAATGTGATGGCGATGAAGTGACGAGTTGTATTTTATTACTTTTTAGGGTCAGCAAAAACACGAAAAAATAACCCCTTCGAGTCATCTTTCAGCTCTTTTCTAACTCTCGAAAATTGAAAAGATTGCCAGGACTCTTGTCGTTTTGAGCTCATTAAAGTCTATGAAACGCCATCTACCCAGTATATTTTTACCCCTTTTTCGGGCTGGGACAGATTATTTACAAAAAAGGAATACCTTAGCCTATCACGACTAAGAGGTTCTCTCAGACATGGTTTTCTACCTTTTCGGATCTGTGAGACTACCTACGAAAAGGGACTTTCTAGAGTTTTCTTTTTAACTTCTTTTCAAACTCTCTAAACATGAAAAGATGTCGAGTTCTTCCTTTTTCAGACTCGTTAAAACTTACATGACATCCGAAATCGTCACCATGACGAACCCGAGTTCCTCCTTCCTAGGGATCGTAAAATTTCCTAGGGTGGATTTGTCCGAAGGACAAAATTATATGACAAGCATATTTTATCCCCTTCAAGATTGTTTACAAAAATAATTGGGGCACTCGCTAGCAATGGTGGGGGGAAATGGAACCAATTCTCAGTCGTGTCGGCAGTATGTCGCTCTTGAACATGACACTTGTCCGCAATTCATGTCGGGTTGGGGACATCCCATTTCGTCATTTTTTCCTCCATGGGTTTAGGTTATCTATTTTTATCTCTCATCTACTCTTTTCCACTTCATCATGACCTCAGATCCCCTGATGTCAAATACTGCCAAATTCCGAAGTCGTGTCGCCAATATGTTCAATACAAGTTTTCCTTCTACATTTTTCAACCTATGATCCTCTATTTAGTCCTGATTCACTATCATCTTATTCCTCTGTCTCGTGTCGATGATGTGGGAAACATTATGGCACTCCTTCAACCAGGTCACTTCCTGTCGACTTCAGCTCATTATCCAAGAAGTTGATCTAGAGACTTCCTTCTGGTACCTTGGAGATTTCATGCCTCAATGGCAAGTTTTTCGCATTCAACGACATGTCCTCGTCATTGGCCTTCGATCAAGTGATTTCATGGGTGTTTGACTCTAACTCATTGTTCACATTCTGCGAATTGTACTAGTTGTACATTGAGATCCATTGTCATTATTGGTGGTTTCTCTCGCGCATGTTAACAACTTTCATCATTGGCTAGTAATCAGGCGATTTTCTCGCATGTTCAACTTCAGCTCATTCATTCGCATGCTTGAATTTGTAATTATTTGGGTCAATATGGAGCGCAAGACCCTGGGTTTTGTTTGATAAAATCCAGTTTGCGGGATGATTTGGTTTATCATGAATATATGCATGACTCTTCTGATTAGATGGTTGCGACCATACCTGAGTCTATTTATTGATCCTTCTTGCTAGATGGCTGTGTCCATACCTTAGATCTTATTTTTATATGTACTCTATTATGGATGGATGTGCCCATGCCACATATTCATGTGTCAGAGATATCATTTGTACTTGTTCTTGCAGGTCTTCCAATGGTGGTGTTTGGTTTGGACACGTTCTCATAAATCATTTCACCCCTGCCTCCCTCTTGGACCTCATGCTTTAGGGGGCATATGTTACACAGTATTTTTTCACCATCCCTGCAATCCCCATCTTGAACATTGGAGGAACATTTCAGTGACCTCTGTGTATTGTAATACCTTGATAAAAATTCCATTACATCCTTTGGCATGTCAAGAACATTTCCTCTATTGATCACTCCTCAAGAAGACTCTCAAAAACATATGTTTCTGGGTCAGTGCTAATAGGGAGTTGTGTCATTTCACCAATATGGAAGTTTACATTGGACCCCACACCCATTGGCACTCTGTCTCAGTGTCTTACCCGCACCAAGCTATTTTGAGAATGTTTTTTAAAATAGAAGTGAATTTTCCATTCCTAACTACTTCGTGAGCAGAGTCATCACGGTTTGTTCGACTGAATAACGTCGAAATCCTCCCTTTGGCTTCTCATTTCCTACATTTTTGAAACTCCCCAAAGGGATAGGGCCTCTCTTCCACCTAATGAGGGATCCCAAACCACCTCCTCCTCTCCTATAAATACATCCTTCTCACATGGTTTCAGCTAGCTGAACAGTCCTTACTATAACTGGTGTGAATAATAAGGTAGAGAGGAATCCATTGTCGAGAGAGAGTTTAGGCCTAGTGCCTCACCAAGTCGGATCCTTGACGAATTCTTGAGACACATTTGACTGAACCCGTTGAAGGAGGTTGCAACGTCAAGGCATTAAGGTTGTAAACTTATTTTCTCTCTTATTAATACATTACTGGTTTTTTGGTTCCAATTTTGTGTTTGATCATATGCAAAATGTTTGATTCTCCTTAACCAATCAAATAGTTGGAAATGAAAATATGTTTTTGTATGTTGTCACTGTTCACTTGATCCTTGTGCTAGTACACTGACATTATCACTGAAGGACCGTGATGTGTGAAGAAAAATATCAACGGATCATTGCTGCAAACTACATCAAAAGCATTGGACCAAGGTAGGCCATCTATCCCAACTCATTTTCATTTATAAGCTAGGAGTTTGAAAGTCCAGCTTGTTCCTTTTTTGCTAGACCCACTCCAGGGCTAGATGGATCGCCTCTATCCGCAGAGGGGATTTACCTGCATAACACCTCCCAATGCGGGCCGGGGCCCTCCCAACTTGCATTAAAAATGTATTGGCGAGATTTTTAAAAAATCAATTACGCAGTTATAAAACCAAATTCGCCTTTATATGGAGGAGGCGGGGTTTGACCACCCGACCCCCTCCCCTGTATTTGGGATCTCAACCACCACGCCAAGTGGACTTCCTTGAATATTTCGCCCACCTTCAGTGATACAATATTTCATTTCAGAAGTGCGCCTAGGCACATCAGGAGAGGACACAGAAAATGAGACAGTGGAATCATGAGCAGTGTGCAAGAGGGTGATGGAACCATGAACTAAGCCATTTTCCAGAGGGGTCAGATTCTCACTTTGTCAAATTAAGGAAAATTTTATATGGATTCTGCATTACTAGACACCACGAATCCAATGGTGTTATCCATTTCTTCATCAGAGGTCTGAAATTTTCGGGCACTTTCATCTATGGAGGTATAAGGGTGTAATTTCTCATTTTTATACTTGTACTTTGATTTTCACTGGATCAGCCTTAATTCAGTTTGTTCTGTTTACATCTGATATATTTCAATGGAAATTCATCTTCAAAAATTCCTTAATAATATTGCAGATATGCAACTTAAAACTCAGATCTACTCCTTGTATTGCATGTTTTGGTCAAAACCCCAAGGGGATCTTGTAATAGTGCCTTTCTAGTTTACAGATTTGAAATGGATCTTATGTTTTATCCATAGATCAGTTCTAGATCTGAGATGTAACATTCAGCTACTATAACTCCTTAAAATAATGTTGTTAAGCCATTTTGCAGTTTATATATGTGTTGCAGCCTTCTTTTCTGAAGATTTCTTGCTGTATTGTCTCCTGTACTCTACTGTATAATGTAAGAGCATCATTGTAATTCTGATTTACTGTTGTATACTCATAATTTGATCTTATTTTATGACCTCCTATTCATGCTTTCCAAGACTATGTTATTTCTGAAGCAGTTTGTTGTGCATAGCTGCAGCCCCTCTTGTAGGGTGTTTTTCAGCTAGACTAGGTGGTGGGAGATCTGTTTACCACACCTAGTTTGATTTGTTTTTGCTCCCATTTTGGATCTAGACTCTAGATCTGCTGACCTAAGGGATCCAAGGGCTGTAAACTCATTTCTATGCATCAATCTCCCAGGAGTGCGTTATTTCAGCAGGCTTGCTGTGCCATTCCAATTTTTGAATATTACATATTGATAAAGATAGACCTGCGAACAACAACAAACCCCGACGACGAAGTCATGCTAAAAACCAGTGTAGATGAAGCCACACAAATGGTAGGTCGGACTGTGACAGATGTAACAGTGGATGATGAGACGGGTGTTAAGGGTGACATTCCTAATGTAGGAAAAATCGAGCTTCCAGTGGGATCCACTGTACTAGATTGTGCAACGGATGCCACACCAGAAATGATCTAACCCAAAGTATGATAACCAGGTGGAAGAGACACCGATTGGGGGGAAGTTTGATGGGAGACATATGGGAACTCTCTGGGAAAATTTGATATTCCCCTGTAGAAGCATGCAACTCTCCACTGCCAACAGGACTGTAAGAATCCATATCTGATGAGGTCGTAAGATCGTCGAAAAGATAACAAGGACTAGGGGGTATAGCAGTGGCTAATAATGGCGATCCTAAAGTGAGAGGAGGGAATTATTCCTCGCTCCCAAATCCATACCAAGCACCTTGAGGTGGCCAATTGAATTCAATGGACCCTTCAGGAGGAGACTGGGTAGCGAGAGGTAAGACACTCGGGAGAATAGGCTGTGAAAACTCGGTAGACCTAGTGGACTAAGGTGTTTCCAAAGAAACTTCAGGAAAATGACTACCACTAGGAGGTAGTGAAGAAGATGACAAAACTGGTGGTTATGCCATTGTGACAATATTTCAACACAGGAAGAAAAACGAGATAGCCTATTTGAGGCTTCAGGATCAAACACTAAGGAACTAAAAAAACAAGCCAAGCAGAAAACTTTTAACAAGCGTGTGATCATAGGCAGTTAATTTTATGACATTGAAATGAAACTTTGTTGTTTCATGCTATAAGAGTCGAGAAACAATCAAAAGATGACTCTAGTCACTTTCAGAATTGAGCGAGCGTGAAATGACAAGTGCTCGATGATATTTTCCTTTTTAGAGAGTCACGAAAAGATCAAAATGACTACTCAGGTAATCTAAGAAAGAGGGTGTACCAAGTTTCTGTGAACTACCATATACACCTTGGAGATAAAATGAAAGAGAAATGACCAAGGAATTGATGTACGTGCTGGTAGTCTCCGCGAATGTTTTTTTCAATGTATCACGGTTATAGGGCGGAAGACTCGGCTTCCTATGGATAAAGGATTGCGACCTATGAGGGTCTCCCTTTATATACACGACGGTACGGGGAGCACAAGTCTGTACTAGCGTTGTCTAATGCAAGATGGCGAACGACAGCTACTAGGTTTAACGATGCCGGAACATGTCACTAGCCTAGACCTCTAAAAATATGTACGTTAGGTTCCAATGATTCCTTAGATTTATTGAATTAATTTAAGGTTGATCTTGAATTAATGTTTCAGTTTCAAGGCCCTACCGATTGTGATCTCGAATTCCTAAATGCACACTACATGCAAAAAACACCATTTCCATTCGATGAATGCTAATTAAGAGAAGGATAGAAATCTTTAACAAAGTAGCAATCAATGAAAACATAAGAAGAAGTTTCACTAATGCATCTAATACAACCAAACGAAAAATGAAAAACTCTTTCCTAGTTCACTAAGAGCCAGTTATGTAAAAGAACTTTTTCATTTTCGATCCAAGCGAAAGAATGCAATTTTTTTTGTTTTTTAGATGAATGAAGCACTCAATGCACTATACACTAAAAAGCAAAGCGAACACTAGTTTTGAGCACTACGAATGTAAAGATCTAAATGAGTAACTCAAAAGAAATACAAACATAAAAACACACTCAAAACAATGATGCACTCTCTCAAGCAAACAAAAGACTTTCAAAACGATCCAGATGAGCAATGTGATCTATGCTCGAATTGACTAAATGGATAGTTAAATGAAAACAAAAGTGATCATCCAACAAACCAAAGACACGAAGAACCGAGAAATACTAACAAAATTGATCAAAACATTGGAATGACAAAGATCAAAGTGACTTGAATTCAGCTCAGAAGGCTCAGTGAGGAGAAAGGGTAATAAAAAACACAAGACCTAGAAACCCTAGGGCTAGAAGACTTCACTAATGGTATAATGGACAAACAATTTAGAAAAATCGAGACTAGAGAGTCAAAAAAATCCCAAAAGACCAATTGCAAAAAAAAGAAACAACCCAGAGCCAAGAAGTACTGAAAATAACTCAAGAAGAAGGTCGAACTAAATCCTACAGGATTCACCACGACTGTCAGGTTGTAATCCACACCTAACAGGTGTTGGAGCACTTGTAACAAAAGCAACAAGCACCAATTGGCGTGACTGTTCAAAGAAAAAATGTGCCAAGTTGGAAAAATATGGGAAAAGGAGAAAGCCACTAAGAAAAGGTCAACCTTGACACTTTGGAGTTGAACATGAGAATTCAAAATAGTGAAGCAGGCCAAGCAAAGTAGAGAAGTAATCAAACAACCGAAGTCGACTCGACAAGGAAAACTCTAAACAAACAACGAGATGAAAAACACACATTGATCCCCAGCGGAGTCACCAACTTGTTGTGTAGGTAAATCCCCTCTGCAGACAGAGGCGATCCCTCTAGCCCTAGGGTGGGTCTAGCAAAAAGAGGACATGCTAATGTGTTGGTTCCTAGTTAACGAATGAAACAATTTGGGATAGATTTTCCTACCTGTAATCCAACGCGGTTGTTTTAGCTACAAAAAAGGTCTCCTGATCCTTGTCCCGACACGTCGCGATCCTTCAACAATGGTATTTGGTTGTTTGCACAAATATCAAAGGAAAAAAGTAGCTTACATAACAATAATTGCATTCATAACTAGCTAATCGGTCAAGGAAGATTAAACGTATTGTGTAAAATAAATCCCATCAACACAAGACGAGAACCAAGACATCAATCATGTATATATTAAGAGAAAGAAAGAGACTACAACTGGAGCCTTGACGTCGCAACCTCCTTCAGTGGGTCTAGTCGAAGTGCATCTCGAGCATTTTTGGGGGAATTTTGACGTGGCGAGGCAAAAGACTAAGCTCTCTCTTGACAAGGGTCTCTCTCTCTGCTCTATCTCACCAACTATATCAGAAAATTTCAGTAATTCCTCTTCAGCTATTCAGCTAGCGGCATCTATGTGAGATAGGTTTATTTATAGAGGGAGAGGAGAAGGTTGGGATCCCTCAAATGGAGGAAGGGAGGCCTTATCCTTTGGGAGGTTCCCCCAAAAGGTGGAAACAAGAAGCCAAAGGAAGGTGTTCATAGTTATGCAGTCGAACAACCCCAGCTAAATTTCTCACGAAGTAGTTAGTATGGAAACTTCGCCTATATATTTAAAAATCATTCCAAAAATAGCTTGGTACGGTAGCTCACTGGGACAGAGTGCCAATGGGTGCGGGGGCTAGTGTTAATTTCCTTTATCAGTGCAAGGCCATAACGGTCTACCAGCACCAACCCAAAAGCATGTGTTTTTGATGGTCTTCTCATGGAAAAGTCAACAGAGGAAATGTTCTCCTCATGGCAAGGGATGCAATGATACTCTTTGAAAGGCATGACACTTCATATAAGTCACAGAAATGGTCCTCCAATATGTAGGATGGGGATTGCAGGGACAATGACAAAATTTTGTGTAACACATGGTGTATTCAAAAAAATTTCCATAGCCCTTGACAGTGGTGGAGATACCTACTAATGCTTCCTTCATATCTTCTTCCCATTGTTCACACACCTCTGGTAGTGTGGTTGGCTGCAGCCTCATCTACAGCTCAACGATATGCATATGAAGTTCAAATTTTTCCTTGTCCATTTCGTCCTTGGACTCTTTAATTGCAACGGAAAGCTTCACATTTTTTCCCGCTAGAGCTTCCTTAGCTTGGACCTTGAGGTTTGGAAGTGCGTTGCAAGTCTTGCTGAGAGTGTCTTCCAACTGTCATCATTGCTTTGTTGCCTCATCTTAGTCCTTGAGTGCTCTTTCCAATTATTTCAGAATATTTTTGTTGTCATGCCATATTTCTTCAGTGATATGTAAGTTTCATTGTTCTCATACCTACAACTCATCTGTGACCCCCTGGTGGAATTCATGCAGCACCATCTGGATGGGTAGCACAACCAGATTTAAATTGATGCTATCCCAATTATTTGCGTGCTCACGATCCTCAAAAAATTCAAAGTGGAGCGCTCCTCCATGTACCTGCAAAACTCATACCTCAGGGGTTATCTCTAATCAACACTCTGGTTGCACCTTCTGGCTCGCTTGCACCATGCTTGTTTGAATTGTCTGAGTGGCAGGTTGTTCCTGCAGTCTTGTTGTTTGTGCTAGTAATTTCAACTCTTTCATGCCCTGCATCACCTCTATCAATACAACCTTTTATTGATCTTCGATCCTTCTCCATGTATCTTTGATTATATCCTACATCTTATCATTTATCCCATCGATGTCCCCTTAAGTGAGGCTCATCGGTTTTGTGCCCTGCAATCTATCGAATTTATGTTTTTTCCATGAACCTGATGTTTGCGGTACCATTCTCTTCATAATGAAGTGCTTTGTATCTGTGAAAGGGTCCTGACCGCTCTGCTTAGGTTTTATATCTTCAGCCTCTTCCCCATCCTTTTCTGTCTCCTTCTATGTTTTTATCTTTGCATATTTTCCTGTGGCCTTCTCGGTTTCTTTTCAAGTTTCTTTCTGTGTGCCTTTTCTAGTTTGCTTCCATGTTTTCTTTCATGTTGTGGTATATTTCTTAGTGGCTATATATTTACCACTAGTTCCTGCTCGCTCTGTCTCTGCTCCTCTAGTAGGTGGAGACAACCAATCAGTCATCCAATGGCTTATCACCTGCGCAATATCAACCTCGTGGACCAAATATGGTAACGGTTACCATACCTCTTCAGGTTCATTTCATGTGCGGATATAAGCTCGATGAAATTCCTCCTTGGAATCAACTATTATTCAATAACCATCAAATAAAACAGGTGAGAGCCTGGGATGTTGACTCACCACAGTGTGCAAATCCATCTCCAACAATACCCAAAACAGTTTGTTCTTCGCCGCCCAGGTAGGTTCCTTGGTAAACCAAAGTGAGATGTACCTTGGAGCTTCGCAGATATCTGGGTGCACAGTGGAGAATTGTGACTCTTCGGGCTCCCTCCACGCCATTAGTGCTATAAGTAATAATAACCACACATTGTGGAATTGCTTCCCTTCCTCCTATTCCTCGCGAAAATCATCAAGAAATTATTTGCATAGATATCCCGCCCAGTTATATTGGACCCCCTTACTACATTATGTAGCCAAAGAAATGAGAGGTGTTGGTATTTCATTTGCGTGACACTTCCTCATAATGTTTCCTGCCAAGATGTGTGTAGCAAAGTGCACAAATGGATCATTGATGGAGCTAATGTCATAGCCCCATGAATTCTTCACAACGTCATATTTTTCCTTCATAGCCTTTCCAACCGCCTTGTCCAAGCTCTTCCATGCAAACTTCTCCGTGGAGTTTCGTCCTTGACATGGCAGCTCGGTAAGTCTATGAATCAACATATTATTAATAGGTATCCTCTCGCCCAACCAGAGGCACCCGTCATGTACTAACACCAAATTTTTTCTCACACAAATCATGTTGATATTGTTGTGCCCAAAATGCGGAATGTACAACATATTGAGCATCCTTGTTGTTTTATCCCTGTAGCGCACCAGTGTGGCTCAAATCTAGTAATGTCATTCTCCTAGCAATGCACCGCGTGCAATTAGCAATTGGGCTCAAATTGTGTATATTTTCTTCTATCGTTGAAGTCCCAGTCTTACATCCTCCTAAGGTTTGCTCTGTAATCCATCTTTGATGAATTCCTTCTTCAAAAACATATTTTATAGTCTCGTGCCCACTTTCAACTACATGTGGCACTAAGATGATTACCCGTCCATATAGTCAGTGTGAAGCTCCAGGGACAGGGTCATCCTTGTATATCTTAAACCGGCTACCATTCAATCATCTAGGAAACAATTCACCATTCAGCTTCACGATTTGAACTGTGTCACCATCTGATATAACCTTGAAAATATATGGCCACAACCAATGTGTCTTGAAATTTCCTGGGAACTTCGCGAACTTAGTATCATACAAAGCTACCAAGTCTCCTTTTTTGAATGTTTTCTACTTGATATGCCTGTCATGCCATGCTTTTTCCCCTGATTTTTGTACTTGTTGATGATATCCTGTAATGAATCTATCTTCCTCAAGAGAAAGAAAATGTTCCATCCTTTCTTCCATAATATCACTGTCTGCCATGTCTGTTACTGCTGCAATTCTTAGACTAGGCACAATATATTCCATAAGCATAAGTGCTTCCTGTCCATGAACCAGCCTAAAAGGTGGTTTCCCTATCATATTTTTGCATGTTGTTCTATACACTCATAATACTACGGGAATTCTTAGATCTCAATCATTTTTGTTGACATTGCATAATTTTGTGAGTGCATTGGAAAAAATCTTGTTAAAAGCTTCAAATGTTCCATTTTCCTAAGGATGATAGGGTGTGTTCTTCTGATGATGCACTTGAAATTATTTAGTTAATGCTTCAATGGTTTGATACAAGAATTGTGATCCTTTGTCACTGGTCAAAATCTTTGGGCACCCAAATCTA
Organism: Pinus albicaulis; assembly: GCA_034641835.2. Lineage (NCBI taxonomy): Eukaryota > Viridiplantae > Streptophyta > Pinopsida > Pinales > Pinaceae > Pinus > Pinus albicaulis. The sequence continues at coordinate 66,557 of JAXQQM020093231.1, read as the reverse complement.
AACAGAATGTACTTGAAGATGAACTTCGCAGCAGTATTTGCACTGCAATCCTTCACAAGTTGTGCTTTGGCCCACCTTGTCAGATAATCTGTTGCAGTGATTATATACCTCGTGCCATTCTTCTTCCCTGGTGGATTGATAGGTCTAAAAAATTATATTACCCACTTATCAAATTCCCCCAATGTCACTTGTGGATTCAAGGGAATTTCATCTCTCCTAAATGGTCTTCCTATTCTTTGACAACCATCGCATGATCTACAATATTCTTTTACATCCCTGTGTAATGTGGGCCACCATAATCCAACTCTCAAAATATTTTTTGTCATGGCTTTGCCTACATAATTTCCTCCTGCAAATCCACCATGATCTTCTTCTAAAACGCTACGTCTTTCATGCTCAGAGACATATATGTGCAATATTTCATATGGCCCCATTTTATACAAATGTCCTACAATCAAAGAAAAATCAGCTGCCTTGACTACCAGTTCCTTTTTCTGCTGCATATTATACTCCGTGGGCGCCATTTCTGTGGTCAAAATTTGAATAATGTCTGCGAAGTGATCATCTGCAACCATTAGTGTGAATAGATGCACATTAGGCAGGTTCTCCTCAATGCTTGTGGGTTTTGTTATCACTCCAATAATTCCTAGGGTTGTTATTTTTTGTTTAAAGAAATATTAGAGGTAACTATAAACCTAATTTTGAGATCATGATCTAGCCTTCCCAATGCTCAGAGAGGGCTTTCTCTTTATGATTTAACTTTGTTGTTTTTAATTGATTTTAGGCTAGTTATGTAATATCGATTGGGTTTGGTTTTAATTTGTTTGGTGAAATTACTGATTTAGATGGATAGGTGTATGTTTATTTTTCCAATGGGCTATGGAGTCAATGTATCAAGCAAACATGACAGAATCAAGTTCTAAAGGAAGTGTTCACAGGGCAAGGTAGCTAAGAAAAATCAAATCTTTTAGGCTGAATGGTGAAGTGGTTTTCAATCGAGATCAAGGAGCAGTTAAGAATTCCTTAAACCAGATAATGAGGGAAGGTGAAAGATGTCAATCGGGATGGGAGAGAAATTAAGGATTCTCAGATTGAGATATAAGAGGAAAACATTAAAATGAATAAGAGTTTTGAACATAGTGTACTTAAACAATTTCCACAATAATATTCCTGTTATAACATTTAAATTTGGAAAAACATGCAAGTTTATGGAATACATAAGAAAATAACAATTGAACAATTGAAATATACTTCACTGAAGCAGTTCAACACATGAATCATGTAATGCAATGCATTTATTACTTAGTCTTGTCTGTTGACTTGAAAATAGTACAATAAACCCTTAGGTATTTAGATCAATTACAACTATAGAAATGTTCAGGAATCCACACTCAATACTTCGAATTATGAAGTATTTATACAAAAAATAATACAAAATATCCTAAAATTGTTTTAGGAATTATTCAAGGGAAATAAAATATCTTAATGCAAGAAGATAGAGACACCTATGTAACTAAATGCAAGTTGTCCCTGTTTATTGGATTTTTTGTTTGCTTCTTTGATATTTTGTTTTCTTTATCTCTCACATTGGCTGCCTTTGAATCTCTTTTACGCTATTTTTTTTTCACTGTATTCATATTTAAACTTTGTCTTTGCTGTCACTGTGAATTGTTCTTTTACTTTACTGCTTTGTCTTTAACCTATCTCTCCTTTACCTGACTGCTCTGTTTACCTGCTTTACTTTTAACCTTTCACAGTAAATCATACAATTTTTCCCAAGCCTCTTCATCTGGAATTTTGATCTTTACCATTCTCCTATATATTTCATCAGCCTCTGTGTATTTTGAAAAGGTAGGCTTGTTTACAAATATGTGATTTACCTCATGCTTAAGGTAAAAGAGATTTTCAAAATTTTGATAGAGTACTTTACCTGTAGGAATTCCTTTCATAGAGGAATTGTTGGATTGTTCTTTAGCTACTTCTCTAAACTTCTTGTCATAATATTCATGCTTCATTAGTTTGTCATTGATCACCAAAGGATTAGGCATACCTTTCTGCCTTAAAACATCAAATTTGATCATGAATGTTTTTATTGGTAACTAAATAGTCTAACACTTATCTTCAAGTTGTGTCATCATGTTTATCTTGGAAATTACCTTTTTTACCTCTAAAATTGTTTTAGTTCTGTCATTTATTCCAATTTATTATAATTCTTGCTTGTTCTTAGAATTGAGAAACTTAATGATCTCAGTGGCCTCCTCTAGTTTCTTCCCAAGTTCCTCTTTGACTTTATGAATAACTTTACTTGCTTCCTTTATAAAATCTTTCTGCTCAAAGATAACTTGGATAGATGGCCAAATATCATTAAAAGAGTTAATCATATTGGCCCATAGTTGTTTCTTTGCTTGGGCTAGTGGCTCTTTCAATGTTAATTCTTTCTCTAACTTCTGTACTCTGTCATTCAATCTATTTGATTTATTAGTTTCTGATTTATACATGATTTGAGCCAAATTATTTTTATCTTCTATAATTTTTGTTTTTTCTTTAGGTCTATTAATCTCAATAGTCTGTATTGACATGTCCTGCATGGCTTTAATCAATTTACCTGCCTCATCATTGGGATGAGCTGCTGCTAATTCTGTTACTGATGTAGTAGCTGGTTAAACTGAAACTTCTATTGTCACTAGAATTATTGTAGGTAATGGATTTGATGAAGTAGATGGAACTGTTGTAGGTAATGGAGTTGATGAAGTAGATGGAATTGTTGTAGTAACTATAGGAATGGAAGTGACAAGAATTGATTCCATGCTGGCCTTCTTATCCTACACCAATTTATCCATTTCATTCTCCATCTCTTACAGTTGAGTTGTCAACTGAATGATGAGATTCATCATTTCATCTTTCTGGCCTTCATTCTCCAGAACTTCTTTAGTTTGTGGATTTTCAGTGGGAGGTAATTTCACCTGTTTCTTCAATGCAACAATGTCTACATTCTTTTTCTTGATAATCTCTTCAGCTACTTTAATGTTCTTGGGATCATATCCAACCTCCATGACCAATTCTTCAAGTGATTTAATCCTGTTAGGAATCCTTCTCTAGTTATAACTGTGCTCTAATGTTTTCTAGATAATTTTGCATTTTTTGGACACTCATAGCTTTGTTGGTCATAGTGGAGTATATCATTTCTCCTGCTTGCTTATGAAATTCAATTCGGTCTATAGGATGAAAATATTTAGCCATAACTTCAAATGCTATTTTCCCGTAGTCTGTTGATGACTTTGGAGCCTACACTGTTGGCTGCAAAAAGGTCATTTGCATCGTCCTGGTTTTATAATCAAAGGCAGAAAGTAACCTATTCTGGTCACTAGGTGTCTTTTTCCAATATTGGGCATAATTGACAGCTTTCAATGCCTCATTCCTCAATTTTATTTATTTATACTTCTCCATTATGTCTTTTTCCTTCTCCACTGGTTTTCTTAATGAAGAGACCTCTACACTATGTTGTTTCTAAATTATTTGTGTATTAGAGGTTGATGGATGATGAGTTTCCTCTGAAACTACTGGAGGTGCATTATCTTTGACCACTATGTCTGTATCAATGATTCAATTGTCTCAACTACTTCTTCTTGCTCAATTACTTGATTCAGTTTTTCATTTTTCTTATACATTAACTTGAATTTGGTATCAATAGTGGTTTCAACAGAATAAGATCCTTCTTCTCTTAGCCTCTTTGAGTTCATGCCTTGTGGGGTTGGAGTATGAAGGACAAAACTAGTCTCAACCTACTTTTCTACGTATTTCAAAGTATTTTGCAACCACTTTGACTCGTTGGAGTACTTTTCAGTCTCTGGTTTAGACTCATGGACAAAAGGAGTTAATTTGAATTTTACACTTAACTTGCTGATGTCTCCCAAAGGATCATACTGCCATTTGAAACTATTACTGAACTTGAAATCCTGTAAGCACTTATCTACTTGTTGACCAACATTCCTATTGTTGCAAATGAAAGGACAAATCTGGTTTTTAATTTTAAACTGAGTTTTCTTCTTTGCTGACAGGAAATTAATTTAATATTAGTTTAGGATCTACCTGATGTATTCTAGTGAAAATAGCCCCATTGGGAGGTATTTGGGAAACTTGTATGGAGTGAGTTGACATCCATACACCCTAATTTCAGTATGGTTCTGGTATAAATACTAGTCTCCTATCCTACTTTGTTCAGACAATTGCAATACTTTATTTATTTCTTCATTGACCCTAGGTTGACTGCTACTACTTAGCATGTTGAAAACTAGATGAACAAATGAATCAATGAAGTCCTTGTAGTTAAATTCTGTGGAATCCTTTCTGGTCAAGGATATCCAAAAGACTACAAATTGGGGGTTACCCTCCATGTCCAGTTTTTGAAGGCTAACTGCAAACCTTTCTGCTTGGAAGTACAAGAATAAATGAAACAACACTGATGAATACTTAAACACTCCTTCCTCTGGTAATTTAACTAATCTCTCATGGATGGCATTTGATGGGAATTGAGAAAAGTTAAATTTGGAAGCCGGAGGTTGTCCTGGGTAGAATATAGATAGAAAAACTAGGATAGAATCATCTACAAATTCATCAGTGAAGTACCCTAGAATGCAAGATAACATTGTGACAATTTGTCTAGTTCTCTCTGAAAAAATTGAAGCTGAGTAAGGAGGGTTACTCTTTGGGGTTTATGCTGATGGAGGAAGGAAGGTTTGGAATATTTGAAACCAGCTCTTGGGAAAATCAAGCTTTCGATACAGTTCAGTGAGGATTTTAATTGATAAAGGGGATTCATCAGGCTTGGGTTGGATCTGCAACATCTTATTTATGGATTATGTAGTGATTGTGAAAAAAATATCTTTGCTAGGGGTTACTAAGGCTCTTTTATTGGGAAATTAATTAATCTGACAGAGTTTGATGATTTTTAGAACTGGAAGGTTTGTGGGGAAACATATTTAGGAAAATCTAATTCCTAAAGGTAGATATCATCAGCCTGGTCTATGGATTTATCATGGCTCCAGCAGTGGATGTCCAAGAGATTGAAATCAGTGACTGTGTCACTAATTTTGAAGTCTTTATCAACAAGCACCAGTAAAAAATCGCTAATTAGTTACTAAAAAAACTACTAAAATTTGCATATAAACAACTATCTTTTGGTCGGTGACCAATAGTAGATAATTTACAGTATCTTATAACGCAACCAAATCTTGGTCTTTTTTAGCTTAGTCATTAATTGGTTATCTCAATTTTGTTGTCTAGTTGTATATTTGGTCATTAATTTAGTCACTGATGTAGTCATTAATTTAGCCATTGATTTGATCATTAATTTAGTCATTGATTTGGTCATTAATTTGGTCATTGATTTAGTCATTGATTTAATCTTTTATTTGGTCATTAATTGTCACAATTAATGACCAAATATATTACTATATGATCACCCGAGAAAACCAATTAATGACCAAAATGTTGGTTGTGTTATAAGATATTGTAAATTAGCTAATAATTGTCATATATATGCAAATTTTAGTCATCGTTTGAAACCAATTAATGACTGAAGAAATATGACTAAATTTTAGTCATGCTATAAGATACTGTAAATTAGCTACTAATAGTCGTATATATGCAAAATTTAGTTGTCATTTGTAGTCACAAAATTATCATTTGCAGTAGTCATTTATTCATTATATAAACGGCTAATTTAGTAGTTTATATTCATTTCATTTCATTTCATTAATAATCATTATAAATGACTAATTTTGTCGTATATTCATTTTATTTGTGTTCATCATTAATCAATATAAAGTATTGATTAAGTAGTTTTAAATTGATTTTGTGTTCATTATTAATCAACATAAATTAATTTTTATAATTTTAAAAATGTCATACAATGTGCATGTTCATCTAATATGAAAACACAAAGTCGCATATTTTAATTACAATACTAAACAGTATCAAGTGCAACTATAAATAATTTCAACCACATAAATTATATTATATGAAATGTTAAAGTATTACAATATGATTTTCCAACTTAATATTGGTTGGACTACAATTTACACATGAAATGATGTTTCATCACTTCAAACATTATCGTTGTGTTTTCAAGGCATTGCAGGTGAATTCACCAACTCTGAAGACTTGACCATCAGTCTTTATATGTGTGTATTATGCGAGATATTGGCTCTGAGAGTATCACCAAACCAGTTCTCCTCTCTCTCTTTTTGCATTTGTTGCTCCAATGTTATTGCTCCCCTCTTTTTTCAATTCATGCTTCTTACCATAAATACTGAGTTCATTCTCTGAAAACAAAAGAAGATTCAATGTAGAGTGTAAAAGATGAAAGACAATGAACACTAGAATATAAACTAAATTAGACTATAAATAATTTATACAACATATACCTCAACATTAGCAGTGTCAAAGCCAGTTTTCTCCATACAAGTAAGAAACACGAACAAATTATCTTCATTGGGGCGATAATTTCCACTATAATGTGGCCAGATAACCTGTGTAAACAAAGCAAATAAAATATTTCCATATATAGAAAAGAACACCTTAGTGACTTAGTACTCAACTTTCAAGGAAATCTTAGGAACAATCATGTCAACTAAGTTATATGCTAAAAAGCTCAAGCTGTAGATAACTTGTGAAAACAAATAATTTAAGGTTTGATGTTTAATCCCTGTCGTTTTATTCACAACATTTCATTTTCTAACGCATGAAATTAGTCAAGTATATAAACAACATGTACTCAAATAACAACATGAAATTAGATTTTTCTGATAGTCATGAAAATATTTTAACATAAAATAGCTATAAGGATTCCAATAGATATAGTGTATCACTAATTTCATCTTCAAGCTTTGGTTGTTGTTTAAATGGAAATGGTACTAAGTATTTTCAATTTCATGGTTAAAATACAAAAGAAAATCAAAATAAATGTCCAAAATACAATCAAACAATAAAGAGAGGATATCATGGAATGAAAATAGCAGTTATAAAAAATTTGTTTACCTGTCCACCGATGTCATGTTTGGAATTCTTAAAGCATTTGCTTGCCCAAAATAACCATGAAGTGAAATAATTACAACATTAAAAACCATATGAATTCCTACTAGAAACATTTCCAAAGTCGATGGATTAGGTGTCTAAGTGATCTCTAACAACGAATGAACCATATCCAAGATGTGATATGCATCGTCTCCCCGTCCTTTTTCCAATCACATTTCCTGTAACCTGCCCACCGCATAGTCAAGTAACAATCAAAAAAATACATTGACATTTGATTTTATCTTTTATATGTATAAAATTTGAATATAATTTGTTTCATGAACATATTAATTCATATTTAAAGCCTTCCTAACATATGAGAAAGTATCAATCAAATAGGACATTAGAAAAATCGACCTCAATGGCGTCCTCAAACAATTTCTACAAGATCATTATTTTTATTGTTGTGATATCTTGGGTAGAAAAAAGAACATATCTACAAAAGAAAAATGCATATATTTCTTATGGTCAAACTTTGTATATGGTGTATTCTTAAGGAGTTTTTTAAGATGTTCCTCCACCTTTACCAAAGTGAATTTGTAGCTTGTTTAAATTATGTATCCTTTCATTGAGCATCAATTTCTGCAAGATAAATGTCACACATTATTCTTTCCCATTTCTCAACATGATACATATGATAAATTGAAAGTCGCATAAAACCAAGAAAAAACCCTATTATAACCAAAACAAACAAACAAACAATGTCTCTAATAAAACTTCATTACAATATTATAAAATGAAAAGAGAGTGGACCATTTTTGTTGTTTGAATTTACCTCTTTTTGTTATGAAAGTGCTTGAGCTTCAAGAACCAAAAAATGTGAGGGAAGTCGTAAATGTGAAAAAAAAAAATGCTGAATTAATTTGTAGACTTCTTCAAAATGATGTGAATGATGCCATTTTTGGATGTGGTAAATATCATAATAAGAAATGGCATGTATTCTATTAAATTACATTGTAATGACTACCATGGACCTCCACGGGTTATAGGTCCTCAGTAGGTTAATATTGATGATAAAAGAGAGATGGAAATGATAACTATGGGTGGTCCTAGTTTGTATGGTGGATATCTTCAAACCAAGGTTGTCATCTCAATGAACCTAGGTTCTAACATGGTAAACATGGATCTGGTCTTCACCCCATTTCATTCCATCATACTTTGTCAAGACTCAAGAGGAAATAATGGTCCTTCACCTTATAATAGGGTTTCTTTTGCGGTTATAAATAAATCTTATCCAAATCAAATGGATTTTTGGGCTCCAAGAGATATGGATAATTTAAATGATAGAAATTACATGTTTTTTTCCCTAGATTCAAATGTAGGGATACATTTTGTGGATTTTACTAATAAATAGAATGAGAGAAATAATCCATGATGAGAATCTACTGGTCATTGTGATTAGGGAAATACGCAGAGATAATAAGACTATTTAGGTTCAAATCAAAGATGGTGTTGATTCTTGTAGCTCCTTAGTTGTTGGTAGTTTTTAAGGTAGGAATTTCAGTTCTTCAAGGGTGGGGTCCTTGAGCATAATTGCATCTACCTTGGTCATATCACCAAAAAGAAAAACATAGTAAAAAAAGAGTAAATATGCCAAGTTTAGGGAAAATCCTATTTGTATAGTTGCCAAGCTTATAGTTCTTTTTGACTCTATAATAACTCTGTTGAGACCACCTACTCTACAGTAAAAAATGGTAGAGGATCCATTAGTCATACCTACCCATGGTCTCCTGTAGGCATGATAGAAGAATAGGTTGAGCCATTAATTAGAATTGCACATATATTGAGGAAAGACAATTCATTATCTAGCTAACCAATTGCACATTGAACCCTATATGGATGAGTAGCCCTAAATAAAGCCAGTTTTCTCTATCATATGCCTTGGAAAGACAAACTAACATTGCTTGTAATTTTTTTGGTTTCATGTTATAAATTCCTTCTTGGGCAACTCCTATTCTGTGATGAATTTGTTTCCCAAGAAGGATGCAAAATTGTTCTAATGACATGGAATCAACTTAGTGAATTTTGACCCTACATGAACAAGGAACTCAAGAGCCTTGGGCGCATCAACAATAGCATCCTCAAATGAAAATAGTACAGTCTCCAACCTAGAAACATAAAATTATATATAGTTGTAGTTCATAATTGTAAATGACCATAGATTGTAGTAGTCCTTAAATAAATTCAAACTTGAATAAGAAAAAACACAAAATTTCACATTACCCTTCAGTAAGATGTCCTTGATTTAGCAAGAAAGGATCAGACTTACATAAATGTGTAAGTAGATTCCCCAGAAGATCAATTTCAACACATTTCCTGAAAAAATAATATAATATCCAAAGCGAAACCATAGTTGAATGGAACAATGGTGCTTTAAGGTCATCTACACAAAAATTTTCCTCCTTCAAATCTCTCACACTAGATGGTATGTCATGAAAAATTAATAAAAAGTCAGGGAAAATTGTCGAATTCTCTAAAAGAAAAAATAAAAATGCATAGAAGCTTTGTAAAGGAATGCACCTGTAATATTCTTTGATTGTCATTTCATCCTTTTTTCGAAATTTAACTTCAATGAGTTGTGAACTCAAAGTTCTTTGAGAACAATGTTCTTATAGTTGAAATTCAGCATTTGCAGTCTTCCCAACTCTGTCACCTTATGAGTATGAATTCTTAAAATCTCTTATTTCATTATCCAAAACATGTCTTTCCTAGACACGTGATTTTACAAATAAAGGCTTTTATGCAACATAAGTCCTTGTCAAAATTTCATCTCTCATACCAACTGGCATCCGGTCAAAACTGCAACCTGAAATCAGACTTGCACCTATTTGTCTATTACTCAAGATGTGAATGGTGGAATATCTGCTAGAGCACTCTTAGCATATGGCAGACACAGAGCCCTCCCTCTTATTCCCTTGCCAAGACCTCCCTTAGGACCAAGAGTCAAGTGGCCATCATCAGAAGCTTTGAGTCTTGAAGGGCTTTGCATAGACTTATTTTACAATTGAGCCCTATCCATAATTCAACCATCTTGACTGGTGAATCCATGGTCACATGATCCCATATGGGGTTGTGTCCCTTTAATCCCACCCATATGTGGAAGTGAACCCATCTGTGCAACTGACGTGTAAGGTGGCATCATAGGTCCTCTCCCACCATGATAGAGTTGTGTCACAAGTCTCCGACCTGAATGTCCCATATTGGTACCTCAAGAGTGGCCTCCCTGTCCATGTAGTTCTTGCACATCATCCTGATGCACTTCCTCTATTTTCTTGGGGTCCTCAACTTTCTTCCTTTGTTGTCATCCATTCCTCCTCGAATCAATCAGATCCTTCAACATGAACCTCAGCCTAGAGGGAAGCCCTTGGTTATTGGACATTTTTGTCATCTTATCAAAGTAAGCATCAATATGTTCCTTGGCCTTTGAATGGTCAATCATATGACCAATAGTGCTCATCATTTTTCACAAAGCTTCAACATTTTCCTCCTGTGGATGTTGAAATTCACCAATTAATTTCTTGATGCATGCATGCATAATTCTTTTGGTCAACATCCTTTCTTTATAAATCTCACCAATAAACCTTATATTTCCTAGCATTCATCGTCATGTTGTAGCCTTATTCTCCCATCTTTCTTCTGATGAAAGGATTTTTTCACCATGCTCTTCTGCTTTCTCAGCCTCAGCCTCTTCTCTTTCATCGTTTTCAAATTCTTCTTGACATTTGTTCAAAATAACTCGCTTGAAAACAACCTTCTCATTATCTTCATACAATTCTAGTATTCCTGCACGAAGCTGAAAATTGAATTTTGCATACATTTCACAAAAATCTAGCTCCATCAAGGCTTTGTCAAATATTTGAATTTTATACCATGAATACATGATGCAAAGTCAATGTTCACTTCTTTCACCTGTTCAAAAATTTTCTCAAAGTTTTGGGGCATTAATTTATTAAGGATGGATTTAATTTGTCTTAGTTTCAACTGATCCTCATCAGAAACCTTGCCCACTTCATATCAGTTCTCTGATAGATGAAATGTGGGAAGAGAAGGTTGGGGAGGAGGAATCAAACCCTTATTCAAACCAAAAGCATGCTGCCACCTATTAGCATAAGAATTATTTCTCACTAGTCCAACTTGTGGAAGTGGTGCTTGCACATAAGGCCCTCCAGGAAGGATGAAATTCATACTCATTTGTGTTGCACAGGTATTTCTTGAAAAGCCAGTATTATAACCTTGGCCAGGTTGAAACATAGTAGAAGAACCACAAAGATCTGCATCCATCTGCATATCGCAGCCATCAGCAAAAGCATACACGGCTTGGCCCATCTATCATCATCCAAACTGGCCATGAATGGATTGTAGCCAATTTATTTTGTCCCATTAATGGGCGTGAATAATTTGATACGCTGGTTTTTGTCTTTAAAGGTTGATGAAAAGTAGATGAAATTTTACCATATGACCCAACTAGCATCGATGAGTAGAAATTCATTGGGCATGAACCAATTAAAGAAACAAAACCTGAAAGTGGAGGTTTGTAGGTAGGCAGTCATGTTAATGGAGGAATGGAATCTTTAATTGATGACACAACATCAAAGATCAAAGCAATGAAATAAAATCATTGTGGAAAGAAATATGCAAAACTTGCTCATTTTTTGGATATTAAATATGCTCCAAGTATGGGCACAAACATGAGAGTTGAATTTTCAACTCTCTAGGCTTTTGTCAATGTGGTCAACCAAAAAGATGTCAAAAAACTAAATATTTTGGGGGATTAAAAACTTGTTGAGGATTGAGTCTACGACAAAGTCAGCATAGTGGCCCCTCATTTGGCTCACATTTTGCAAGGTATCAAACAAGTCAACAATAAGTTGGATTGGTTCTCTTGTGGCCATATATACCATGAACTCAATACCCTAGCAAACAAGTTCTCCAACTTATTCCACAAGTGCTAGAATACTAAGAGTATACGAATAATAATTTTGTGGCGGTTGTTGAATTCCATATCTAGTTTTTTTGTCTCGCTTATTACTATATTTTGTATGATATATGTAAATGATCCAATGATATTATCTAAAAAGTGATAGAGATTTTTTTTGGCTTTTAAAAGCTCGCACAATATATAATTGGAGCAAACTTTTATTTCTAGAAATCATTCAATTACTTCTATATACCACTAACCTTGAACATCAAGCATACAAAGAACCTTGACAATGGGGTTCTAATAACATCTCCAAAGATCCAAAATTGACAAAGCATAATTTAATGAGTATTGATTAGTCAAAATTACCATGTGGATCAACTACTCATGTCGAAATGATGGTATATTGGATTAGGTGTGGATTGTACTTGAATTTGAAAGAGTGAACACAATGTGGATAAAGAACATTGACTACACTAGGAACCTTGAAAATGGGGTTCTAATAACATGGTCAAAAATCCAAAATTCAGAAAGTACAATTTAATGAGCATTGATTAGTCAAAAGTACAATGTGGATCAACGACGCGTGTCGAAATGATGGTATATTGGACTAGGCGAGGGTTGCAATGGCATTGGAAAGAGTGAACACAACGTGAATAAAGATTCACTTGGAGAAGGAATACAAGGAATCACAGTCTTGGTTGCACATATAGGGATGGTCAAACAAGAAAGTAGAATCATTTGAGACACCATAAAAATTGGCAACTCATTTTTTCTAAGAGACATCCAAAAGAGTCATCCAAAAGCACATTTTTTTATAGGGAAAATGCTTAAAATCCTCCTTTTGGAAAATGCATCCTTCACATTAGGGAAAATTTTCCATCTAAATTTCCCACAGATATATGTAGAGAAATGTTTCTTCAATCGTCCCAAAAAATGGGAAAAATAAAAAACCATTTTAAGAAAATGCATTTCCCTCTATGTTTCACCACATTTCCCAAAAGAGATATGTGGAAAAAAGGTTTCTTGGAGCATACTACAATAAAAAGACACCTTGGGAACATGTGAAACACCCACCCTAAGGGACACATCCCTGTAGAACAGTGGTTTTTAATTCATTTAGTGGCATTTCTGAGTCATCATTGCTCATTTGTTTATGAATACAAAGTTTATCATATATTTCTATGTTGAATGGTAAGCATGCGTCAAAGCCCTATAAAAAGAGGAGCTACTTCGAATAGAATCAAGGCCAAGGCCTCACAATTGGGACTAAACTTTCATAGTTGCAATATAATCATGTGGACAATAGTACAGTGAAAATTCATTATAATACAGAGACCTTACAAAACCATATTTTCTTGATGATCAGAGAGGCTTTGGTATTTCACTTTCATTAAACATAGCATATATTTTCATCTATCGGTAAGGTAAATCTATAAGACCTCATTTAGAGATACTTCCAAAAGTCTGCCTTGGAAATATTACTTTTATTTTAACAATCAAATAACTTCTATAACAATTATTGTTGACTAGTGTAAAAGCATAGCTATGAAAGAATGGAAAGGTGTTGTGGGCTATATCTAACATGCAAAAATCAAGAACTGAATAAGTAGGAAGTGATGTTATCCCAAATCATGGTGTAAACTGACTAATATTAAAAAATTTCCACTTCATACCGTCACACTAGTGTGTTTGTAGAAAAAAATTGGTATTGTTGAAGGTATAACTACGGAAATGTAAAAGAAAATATCCACAGTGCAAAATTTTCAGTTTGAACCACAGATATGTACTTAAAACACATTTTGGATAAGAAGTACATACTTGTTCAAATGATGAGAAAAATTCCAGAAACTACAATGTTGATCCAACATCATTTGACGAAAATTCTATGCCTGCAATCAACTGCATTGGCTTCCCTTGAGAAAAAATTATTTCATCCATCTCTTTCTTGTCTTTGCATTTCTTCTTCTTCAAATTCACTTTTTCTTCACTGAAAATCAGATACAGAAATAGACTGATCATTGATCCTGTTGACACCTAATCCTAAGGGTTGGGTGAGAATATTCAATATTGTATATTATTTAATATTAGGAAATAAGGAAGGCCAAGAGTCATTGGGAGATGAATCCCAATAGCCTCACCTCCATGTATAAATACATGTACATTCTTCATCTAATACACATTCTGATTTGCGGAGTTACCTCCTAGTTTGACATGGTATCAGAGCCAGTCCCACTATTGGCATTTTTGCCTGTGGTGTAACTCCCTCATTCCTTTTCTCAGTCAGTTTTTATGCTAGTTTCTGCTGCTCCATTAAATTGTTTTACTGTAATTCTGCATATTTTTTTAACTTATCTCTGCAACTTCTGCACAGCTCTAATTTTTGTAGATTCTGAAGATTCTAAAATCTGCAATTCCTTCATTTCTGCAGTCCTGCAAATATCTGCAGTTCTACTGCCCTTGAAATATCTGCAATTCAAAATTTGTAACGGCCTCTCAGCCTCCCTCTCTCTAACGCTCCCTTCCTCTCACAACCCTGCATCCTTCCACCCTCCCTTCCGCTCTACCCGCCTTCCCTCGCTTGAGCTCCTCCCACTCTACTCGTTCCCCCACCCCTTCACTCCTACTACCTGTCTCCCCTCTCCCCAAGCGGGCTTCAACACACTGCTCTATCTGCCCACCCATACACTCTGCCGTGCAGTCTCCTTACGCCTCCCTCCTGTGCTATCTATCATAGTCTCCATACGCTTACATCCCCCTCCCATACAATACTATGCATATCGCTCTCCACTACTACTCATTACCTACACATATCACTCTCCAAATTTCACAGTCGGACTCCCTACGCATATCGCTCTCCACATTACACAATCGGACTCCCATTTCACCGACTGTCATGACAACGCCCACATTTCACACAAGGTGGCTCTCCCATTTCACAGTCGAACTCCCATTACACCGACTGTCATAACAACGCCCACCATTCATAATACACTGCCTCTATTCATAATACACTGTCTCTATACCGCTTTTTTCATACGACCTCTGTCCATATAATACCGCTTTGTCATATTAATACGCTCTCTGTCCATATTTAATACCACAGCCCCCATTTCTAATTCTGCCTTCATTCATAAAACCGCCTTTCCTTCACATTTTCAATATAGATACCCATATAAATTTTTTTTTCTTCAAACACAAAAAAAAAATACATATTTTTTTGGTGCAGAATTCAGTATTTTTAGCAAAGTGTTTTTGTCCTTTTCAATTGAGTATATTTTTCAGCAAAGAGTTTTTTGTTTTCTCTCCTTCAAAAGAAATTTTCCAGCAAAGGTTTTTTTCCTCCTTCAAAAGAAGATGACAATCCCTTCATCTTCTGAAGAGGCTACATACTTGGCACATAGAGAAAAGAGTCATGCTTCTCGCATTCATCAGCAGGAAGAGATGGCAAGAAGAGGAAGAGGAATAAGAAACTTCAAGGAAAAGGGGGGCAAACAATCTAAAATTGTAGCTAATAAAGAAATCAAGAAAAAGGTAAAAATAATGACAAAAACAAAAGGTAAAGCACCTGAATCCGCTCACTATGTTCTAGCACATTGTAACAAAGGAGTAACTGAAGACTTATTTGATGTTTCATTTACTTCATGGAGAGATGATTGGTTGCTAGATTCAGGAGAAAAATGTCACATGAAATTTAGAAAAGATTTTTTTGAAGAATTCACTGAAAAAGTTGATGGAGCAGTATATTTCGCAGATAAATCCAAACTCAAGCCATCGGGGCTTGGCACAGTCAGGCTTAAGTTGCCTGGTCTTCCAGATCATATCCTACATGAGGTTCTATACCTCCCTAAGTTGAGGAGAAACTTGTTGTCCTTGGTCCAAATCCGCCAACAAGGACACTCCATTCACTTGTTTGATGGCAAGGCAGAGGTCAGAGAAGCATCAGATCACTCACTTGTCATGAAGGGAATAGAAGAAGGAAGACTCTTGAAGCTGAAAGGTTCATCTGCTCATTCTCAAAACTTTGCATTCAGTTCATATCATGATGAAGGTACATTCCCATCAAGTCTTTTATGGTATGCCAGATTTGGACACTTAAACTATGAAAGCCTTCGTTTGTTGAAGAAAAATGGTGTTAATGGACTGCCTACAATTCCTAGGGAACCTAAGGAATGTGATGCTTGTATTATAGGAAAGCATAACAAACATCCATTTCATGATTCACACTCCAAAACACATGTAGGTTTTAACCTCGAAATTTAAATATCTACACACGATTCTTATAATTTCTAAAATAAACAATAGTAAGAGCATAAAAACATAAAGTCGTATAAACACAGATTTTCCCCCGGATCCCAAATCGATCAATTAAATTTTGATTTTTCATTATATTCTTTAGTGTTACAACACATATATATACATGCCGATACATAAACCCCAATCCATTAACCCTAGATTAGAACATAACCGTAGTTCCTCGACCGGATCTACAAAATACTGTGGGCCGAAAACCATCGAACCCCAAAACCATGTGCAAAACCATGCACAAAACCAAGGGCGGATCCGCCATGAGTGGGTCCGCACAAACAAATTTTGGCCACCCCAACGCGTGGCCACCCCGGACCCCACCCGTGGGGACTGGCTTCACTCCCCGGACCCCCGGCCTACGCCCGATGCAACATACAACACAGAATAATCGTGGAAAGAATATAACACATACCGAACATTTCTCCCACTTGTTGTTTCTTTCCACGGGGGGCCACAAGAGAGCTTACTTCATTTAATAATTTTTCAACACCCATTGTTTCTCTACACCAAGAGAACTTCCGAGTGCTTCCGTACTTCGTCAATGCATCCGCAACATTCTTCAAAGTGTCCACCTTTACCACAACACCCTTTTAGCCTCAACCATATCTCTAACAAAGTGATATTGAACATAAATGTGCGTTTTGTCTTTGAATGATAAAGGTGGTTCTTAGCTAAGAAAATTGCACTTTTGGCTATCACAAATACTATCCTTATATCTTGTTGTACCAACCCCATACTTGAACACAATCTCTCGCAACCAAACCGGCTTCCTTGCTTGCATGAGTGGCTGCTATGCATTCTGGCCTCGTAGTTGAAAGTGCCACTACAGATCGTCTTACTCATCCAACCGACCGCACCTCCAAATAGGCTAAACACATACCCACTTGTAGATCTTCTTTGGTCCGCATCTCCAAAACTCTACCGCATCAACAAACCACGAATGTCCAACATTCTTTCCAATCCTCGTCTTCCCCGGTAGCACAAGCCATAATCACTAGTGCCACGTAAATATCCTAAAACCCGCTTTTCACCGCCGTCCAATGCTCCTTCCCCGGGTTTGGACATAAACCTCGCTCAATACCCCAATCGCATGTGCAATGTCCGGTCTAGCATGCATCATTGCATACATCAAAGGCCCACTCGCACTTGCATATGGAACACGGGACATATCCTCCTCTTCTTTCTCGTGTCTTCGTACACCGTTCAAAGAAAAGCTTTTGCACCCCACAGGAATAGGAACACTACCGCCTTACTATCCCGCATATTGAACCTCCGGTACATAGTCTCGACGTACTTCCTCTGCTTAACTTAGCTTCCTCTTTGCCCGATCTCTTAATTTCCATGCCCAAACATAGTTTTGCAAAGACCAAGATCCTTCATGTCGAATTTGGAGAATGTTGTCTTTCAAATCTTGGATAATTTATTTGTCATTTCCAATCAACAACATATCATCCACATATAAGACCAAATAAATAACACGATCACCAATTAATTTAAAATAAACACAACGTTGATCCTCCTTGCTTCTAGTGAAGCCAAGTCCTCGTATATAGGTATCACCCCCGATACCACATCTCGTGACCGTTTTAACCCATACCGCAGACTTCTTCAACTCCGCATACTAGCTTCTTTCTTACCCTTCACCATAAAGCCTTCAAAGTTGCTTCATGTAGATCTCTCCTTCAGATCCCCGTGAAGAAATGTTGTCTTCACATCCATCTCGTTCTATCTCAAAATCAAATGTCATAAAGAACAGATAAAAAGTAATCTAATAGAAGTAACCTTGGCAACAGAGAAAAAATATCACCAAAATCAATTCCCGACACCCTCGAATAACCTTTTGCTACCAATCGAGCTTTGTATTTCTCCACCTTGCCTTCTACATTCATCTTCTTTAAACACCCATTTGCTCCCGATGGGTTTCTTCCCACTCGGCAACTCCACCAGATCCCATGCCTCATTTTTGTGCAAGGATGCCATTTCATCACCATGGCCTCCTTCCGCAGTTTTCCATCCTCCGAATCTACCGCTCTCGACAGCCCGGTTCATCATTAGTTACAGTTATGGCAGGAAACCCGAATGGTAGTGCTGCATGGACTATACCTTCGGTTGCCTTCTTTTCCCCGAACCGATCTTCTCAAAGATGGAGTTTGTGGCTCTTCATCTTCTCGAGTCTTCTTCCGTTGTAGATTTTG
Source organism: Pinus albicaulis (assembly GCA_034641835.2). Lineage (NCBI taxonomy): Eukaryota > Viridiplantae > Streptophyta > Pinopsida > Pinales > Pinaceae > Pinus > Pinus albicaulis. The sequence continues at coordinate 48,062 of JAXQQM020093231.1, read as the reverse complement.
ATTCATCCTCCTTTAGCTCAAACTCTATCTTCTCAAAGTTCCTTTGGTAGGACTTCATGTTTAACAACATCTTTCTCACTTTCTAAACACCACATCTAGGCTGTACACAACCTTCCTGTTTCGGGTTCCAAAGCTTTCAGAATCTCTTTAAACCATCCTTATACCCAATAAAGATGCACCTTTCATGATTTATTATCCAACGTAATCCTTTTCTCCTCTTTAAACGTGGTACATATGCATCACATCCAAATACCTTGATGTGAAATGAGGGTTTCTTACCAAATTATTACCTCATGTGGGGTCTTATCCTCCAACGCCGATGAAGGTGATCCGTTAACTAAGTAACACAAAGGGCCTCCACTACCTCTCGCCTGCACTCTGTTCCAACCCGCACCACCGAGCATGCTTCGCTCTTTCCACTGCTGTTCTATTCATTCTTTCGCAACTCCATTTTGCCGAGGTGTGTATGGAGTAGTCTTCTGCCGTGCTATACCACACTTGGCGAACTCTTCAAATTCCTCTGCGAACTCCCCACCATTATCCGTCCTCAACGCCATTATCTTTCTTCTCCGTCCGCCGGCTTCCACCGCAGCCTTAAATTCTTTAAATTTGTCAAAGACTTCGTATTTCTTCCTCAAGAAATATATCCATGTATCTCTTGAGAAGTCATCTATGAATGAAACATAGTATTACGTACTTTCTCCCAAAGGATGGAACTCGACATGTGTCCAAACACATCACTATGCACAAGTTCTAATATCTTCGTTTTCCCTCTTAGCACCGTAAGGAAAACTCACCCGATTCTCGCTTCCCATATACACACAATGTCTGCGTGTAAATCAAAATCCGCAGAATAATTAGACATACTCTATCATACCATCTCTATGTAGTATCCAAGGCCCTTCTCTCCAATATGTCCAAGCGTTTGATGCCATAGCATGGTCTTTTCCGAGACAAACCTAGACTTTCCGTCCCACTTTCAGAACCAAAGAACTCCGTTACAACTATCAATAACAAGTATACCTTGTAGCTTGTATAGAGTTCCAGTCCGAACTCCCCGCATTAATACCGCGTTCCCCGAACCATCTCAGGTGCATCTTTCTCGAACACCGTTTTTACACCCGCATCATCCATCTTACAGAAATTAGATTTCCGGCCAATGTAGGAATATGCACTCAGAAGTGTTCTAATCCTCCCACCTTGTAGTCAAAATTTCGACCTTTCCATGTCCGACGATTTTGCCTTCCCATCATCCCCTAGGAAGACATCACCACCATCATATTTCTCATACTCGCAAAACCACTCCCTATGGGGAGGAAGTGAAAGGATGCACCCGAGTCAATCAACCATGACTCATGATCTACATGTGTATTTGAAGAAGAAGCCAACACACATCCCCACCTTCATCCGAGGTGGTTTTTGCCTCGCGTAAGGAGCTCACCGCATCCTCTCTCTTTTGCTTTAGATCTGCATTCCTTTTTGTAGTGCCCTTCCTTTCCGCATTTCCAGAACACCTTTACAAACTTTCCAGATATTTAGATTCTCCTCTAGATTTAGATCTCCCACTCGAAACCTTATTCTTGTTTCGTTCGGACCTTCTCGTACGTATAAGGCATCTCCATTCTGACCCTCCATATTTATCCATCTCATTTCCTCCGACAACAAGGTCGAGACAATGTCATCAAAATTCAAGGTAGTTGTATTGCTACTCTTATCATAATAATCAGACCGTTCCGTAATCGTAGAGAACACAATGTCGATGAACTTATCTTCATCCGAGATTTTAATATCACGATGACAACCGACTTTACTGGCGTATTGAAGGCGTTCATATGCTCCTCGTCACCGAGTCTCCATCCTTCATCCTCGTTATACAGCCTTTTTCCGTAGAACACTTATTCACTAGAGACTTAGATTGGTACAAAGTCCCTAGCTTTTCCCACAAGTTCTTCGCCGTAGCTTCCCGTATACATTCAACAATACTCAACGAAGACACACAACCGTATTGTGCTCTTAGCCTTCGATCCAGCTTTCTCTTCCAGTCTTCATCCGACATCGCCGTTGGTTTAGTACTCCGGATCACCGTGATCCACCGATCTTTATCCACCAAAGAGATCCTCCATCTTGAGTTTCCACAACTCAAAACTCCTCGACTCATTAAATTTCTCGATCTCTACTCTTCCGCCGCTCGCCATCTTCTTTCACCGCAAGAATCGATCCCGCGTATCTCCCATCGAACAAGGTCTAACATGCTGTGCCCGAGCAAAAATCCTCAACAACAAAGGCGCTCCTTGAAGCCGAAATCGTCCGATACCAAATGTAGGTTTTAACCTCGAACCGTAAATATCTACACACGATTCTTATAACAAAATAAACAATAGTAAGAGCATAAAACACAAAACGTAAAAACAAGAGATTTTTCCCCCGGATCCCAAATCGGACGACCAAATTTTGATTTTTCATTATATTCCTTTTTGTTGTTACAACACATATATATACATGTCGAGCATACATAAACCCCAATCCATTAACCCCCGGATTAGAACATAACCGTAGTTCCTTGACCGGATCTACAAAATACCAGGGCCGAAACCATCGAACCCCAAAACCATGTGCAAAACCATGCACAAAACCATGAAGCATCCACCTATGAGTGGGTCCGGCACAAAAAAAATTTTGGCCGGGCGCCGCCCGACCCCAACGTGGGGACTCCGTTTCACCCCTCGTGACTCCCCTCAAATACGCCCGACGCAACACAAGCGCGCGTGGGGCTAATCGTGGAAAGAATATAACACATACCCAAATAAAGACATAGAAAAATTGAGCTTGTTCATTCAGATTTATGTGGCCCTATGCCTCGTTTCTTCTCAGCGGAAACAAATGCATGATGACATTTATTGATGACTACAATTTAATGTGTTGGATTTACTTATTAAATAAAAAGTCCGATGCTTTTCAAACATTCAATAATTTTCATGCATGGATTGAAAATGATGCACAAACTCACATGGGCTTTCTACGTACCGATAATGGAAAAGAATACACTTCAAACGACCTGAAAATTATCTTCGTCAACATGGAATCAAACATCAAACAACTATGCCATATAATCCCAAACAGACCCGTGTAGCCGAAAGAATGAACAAGTAACTATTTTAAATGTGGTTCGCTCCATGTTATTTTTCGAAGAATGTGAAATTGATAAGCGGGGTCGATGCGCTCTATGTGATGTTTGCATAAAGAATAGGTGTCCTTCAAGTTCAATTAGAAACAAAATCCTTTTGAAATGTGGCATGTACACATTCCTTCTTGCAGAAAGCATTTCGTGGTCTTTGGGTCCACTTCGTTATGCCTTGACACCAAGGGTCAAAGGAACAAACTTGGTGCTAGAAGTCGAGAATGTATCTTCTTGGGGTACTACAATACCCAAAGGATACTGCTCTATGATGAAGCAAATAAGAAGTTTGTAATAGCAAGAGATGTCATATTCTTTGAATCTTCCAAGAGTGACAAGGTTGTTGAGAAGCAACTCGATCGCCCTCGGATAGATTCACACATGCAAAGTATTTCCAAGAATTTTGACAATTAGATTCTTATGTTTGAAGGGGGGATTCCGATATTGAATCAAACTCGTGGAATCATGTCCCGAAGTACTCTCACCCCCACATGAAGAAACAACGATGACACATTGAATGATGTGATTACGTAATCGAAGATTGAATCTTGAATCAATCCCAACTCGCCTGTAATCGAGAAGCTCCGGGGCCATCTTAGAAAGGTCCTCCCAAATGGCCGACAAAGACATCGGAGAATTTTCATCCTAATGAGGATGGAAAAACAAGAACAAGAGGTTCCACTAAACAATTCAAAGGTGATGTAGATAATTCCGATTCTCCTCGTTGATATGGATATTGCTTATAACTCCGTGAATTGATTTTGTCTGGCGCATCATGAACCAACTTCCTTCAAAGAAGTCCCTTCTCATGATGAATGGAAAGAAGCGATGCAAAAAAAGTATGATGCCTTGATAAAGAATGGCACTTGGAAGTCAAGTTGATCCGCCTTTGGGAACAAACCACCGTCGTAAGTGGGTCTACAAGAACAATTATAAAGGTATGGCTCACTTGACAAGCACAAGGTCAAAGCCAGGCAAAAAGGTTTTGCACAAAAAGAAGGAATCGATTATGAAGAAAAATTTTGCTCCCACAAAGAAATGGACCACCATCCTAGACTCTCTTTGCCCTAGCTACCAATGATGAATTTACCGCATGGATGTAAAAATAAATTTCTTTTTTTGAATGGAGATCTAAAGGAGAAATTTTATATGTCCTAGCGTAAGGATTTGTTGTAAAGGGTCAAGAGCACAAAGTTTGCAAGCTTATAAAATCCTTGTATGGCCTCAAGCAAGCACCACGAGCCCGGTATGAGAAATTAACCGAGCATCTTCTCGAAACTTGACTTCAAACACTTTGATCTTCGATGATGCAACCTTTTTTGTTAAGAAAGTTGGAAAATAGTTGTATATCTTATGGTGTATGTAGATGATCTTTTCGACAGTCAGGGAACAATGAGAGCTATATTGCATCCATGAAGAAAGAATTGAAGAAAGGTTTTGAAATGACTCCATTTGGGTCAGTGTTCATTACTATCTCGGGTATTGAAGTAATTCAACATCCTAAATTCATATTTCTTTCAAAAGAAGTACATTAGAGATCTTTGAAAAATTTTTGGCATGGATGAATGCAATCCCTTAACCACTCCAATGGAATAAAACTTCGAATCCCACATCTGTTGAAGGGAAGGAATTTGAGGATGAATCGAGTATGCATACCTTATAGGAAGTCTTATCTACCCGACCACCACCGTACCTGACATTTCATTTACTGTTGGAATCCCTTCCTGGTTCATACAAACCTTGTGGAAGGACATTGGTTCCGCCGTAAAAAGACCCAAGGTACTCAAGGGGACTCAAGACTTTGGACTCAAATACACAGTAGGCGACTTCGCCCTGATCGTATACTCGATTCGTACTTTGATGGGGACAAAGAAATGTGGGTGTCTAATACAAAGTTACACCATGAGTCTTGGATCGTGAGTCGTCTCATGGAGATCACGCAAAACAATCGGGCCCACATTCCATGACCGAGGTGCAGTATTATGTATGTGTTGTACCGAAGCAACAGAAATTGTGTGGTCTTTAAAATCCTCGAATAGCTTGCGATGAAACAAATGTATTCCACACCACTCATGATCGACAAAAATTCTACAATAAATTTGGCCAAGAACCCAAAGTTCCATGATCGAACAAAGAACATCAATACAAAATACCATCTAATTCGACATCATGTTTAGGCCAAAACCATCCATCTACATCATTGTTCCACAAATGAGCAAACTGTTGATATCTTCACCAAAGCACTTGGAAGAGAAAATTTTGAAAATTTCGTAGCAATGCTTGGGCTCACCAACATCGCTTCGAATTAAAGGGGGGAATGTTGACACCTAATCCTAAGGGTTGGGTGAGAATATTCAATATTGTATATTATTTAATATTAGGAAATAAGGAAGGCTAAGAGTCACTGGGAGATGAATCCCATTGTGCCTCACCTCCATGTATAAATACATGTACATTCTTCAGCTAATACACATTTTGATTTGAGTGAGTTACTCTCCGGTTTGACAGATCCCCCTTGATATCTTGATCCATGTCGTACTAGTTTTTGGTGGTTTGCACCATACACCATGGAATGCCACATATGCATTTAACACCAAATTTAACTTTTTAATAACTCCACTTTTACACCAAAATATAGCACCAATTGAGTATCCCACATTATCCCCACATTATCACTACTTTTACACTACTATTTAAAAAATAAAGATTTTTCAAATCATTTAAAAATAGTGGTGCTAATGTGAGGCTAAATGACCCTTCTTCTTGTAGTGTTACATGCATGACACTACATGCATGAATAGAAGATGAATTTATTTATTATGGAAAAAAATATATGTGTTGAAAAAAATTATCGTACAAGCAACAGTAGTATGTATATTTTGATATATGTGCTAGAATTAATACGTGAACATATTTCCTAACAATTTTCACTAGCGTGCGTTGTATGTATAAATGCCACCTAGATATTTTGAGAGATAAATTCAATGAGGATACTTGATTTATAGGACCGTATACTCAATGAATATGAAATAAATATATATATTTTGGCTTATCAAGAGTTTGACTCCTTAGAAAAAGGACATGCAATTTTTAAATAAAATCTAGAACATGTTTCATAATGACCAATAAAATATTGGGCTGCAAAACGTCTCTTTGCTTGCCGAGGGATAAGACCGAAGTCCGTAAAAATTAGGCGTGTTTGTTTTTAAATAAGCTAAACGAAAAACACAAAGTTTTATTATATTTTTCCACTTCCATTTCTTAAATAGATGCTAGTGTGCTCAAAACCATCAACAACCTTGCTTATAGACTTGCTTTACGATCAATGAAAGAGGGCCCTTACTAATTTATTTCAAAGCTATCGTACCTCAAATGATAGTGATAAAGTTTGATGTTGCCGTTGCACACATCATATAGTGCACACACCATTGTTTGTTTTTGTTGTTAGTGTTCCGGGATTTGATAGATTGGTAAGACCAAATGCACAGGGTAACATCAGACCAATCTTGAGTCCTAGGACCTAGCCTTCCCGGACTTAGAGAGGGCTTTCTTCATTTGTGCAAAGGATGTGAACTTATTTGCTTCGTGGTTTTATTTTAGGCTAGTTGTTAAGTGTAGGGTTTGTTTGTTTGTTTTGGTTGGGTAAGATATTGGTCAAGTAGAATAGATGGAGTGAGGGGAAAAGTCAAGTCATTGGGCTATGGAGTCTATAAAAAGTCATGGGAAGTTCAACAATGAATCGTGTGGAGCATCACAAGGAAAATCTAGTATGGTCAAATGGATTTTCAATGTTTGTGTGAAATGAAATGAACATCAAGTTTGTGAGCAAAAGTAGGCAAAGGAAACCAAGGCAATCCTTTCATTAAATACTTAAAACAAGAAGGGGCTTCAACACTATTTATCATAAAGAAGTAATCAACAGATGTGGCACACCAATAACTCTTTGATTCAACTTAAGAAAATAAGCATTTCCTGCATAAACAATCCAATGAAATATAGAAGGGGAGAAACTCATTTAACTTCTAGTGATTTCACCCTTCAAGGTTAGAAAACATTTAAGATAAACATATAACTTTAATCAAAGAAGAGGGAACTCCTAAACATCATTGATCATATCCATAAATATCTTTGAAAACAACTCTTCAAGCATGGACAAAGGGCATGATCTAAAACTGCTGGTATGAGGGGTCCCCACCGCTTCGCAGTTCAAGGTTTGCCACAACCCTCATACTACCGGCCCTTTCGGAAATGACCCACTTGTGCAGGTCAAAGTATCACCTGAAATAGTAAGGGGGTGGGTGCTAGAACTGTGTTTCCGCACCCCGAGAAAGGACAGTAAGGCAAGCGTAGCCGCGTTCTGTACCGTGATACCCGTATCGCCTCCGCGCGCGCAGGTCTCTATTCGCATCCATGTGCGCTAGATCTATATTATATACTTTTATGATAGTAGCATAGTATTACATAAACAGACAGAACAGATCCCGATATAGAAAACACACTTATACGTATCTTTTCGGTACCTAAATAATAGTATCGCACAATGCAAAGAATTATCAAAGATTCACACAAATATTACTCATAGATTCAATTCTCTATCAACCTTCATTCATCAATTCATCAATTCCTTCTTACAATCTCCTTTCCTGTACCGCGCACACAACAAAGAAAGTTCGCACACAGCCAACAGAGTCCTTTCCCCAAAAACCCAAACAGCATACAACTTAAACCACAATTCAAAGCATCAATAGCTCTTCATTTCCTACCTTTACAATACAAAATGTTCCTCTATTTATGATAATCTAGCCTACCTCTTTTACGGTCCGCAAACCGTGGTTTTCGACCCTTGGTTTACTCCTTTACTCCATTACACGTTTTTCGTGGCTTTGAACCACCCCAAAACCCCCGCACTAGACTAAATATAATCAAAAGTATTCAAAATTGGACTAGTTTCCTCGTTCGTAGGAGACCCCGTTCCAACAAACATAGCCTCTTTGCAGACCTAATTCGCAGTACTTCAAAGAGAGACCCTCAAGAACAATGTTTTAGATATCAAACAAGCAGGATTACCATAAAACATCTATGATATTTACCGTATTGAACCATTCATAAGATAAAAAATCTTGGGTGGGTTCAGAGAGCAAATAAGGATTCCCTAACCGATCTAGCAGAGGAAAACATAGAGGCGAAGAAGAACAAATAGAGCTAAGGTGCCTTTGAAGGACATTTTCACTAAAACCTTTGTCCTATCACAATATAGAAGCATGAAACATAATGATACACAAGAAAAAATGGACTTAATAGAAGCACATCACCATTAACCAAGCTCAGGGATCCTCGCAAGCAAGCTTCTCCATCAATAAGAAAACAAGCCATTCACAAGCTCCACGACACCAATTTCCTCTCTTCAATCTCCAAAAAACCATATAATACTCTCAAGAGTCATAAAATGCCAAAAATTTTTCAATAAGGCCCCTATCTTCTATTTATCTATCAAAGGAGGGAAAAAACCCTAACTAGGGATTGAAAATTTCCCAAAATCATCCATAAATGTCATTAATGCCCAAGAGACCATGCAAGGCCCAAGGCACAAAATAACTCATGAAATAAATGCCAAAATAACTCCTAGCATCTAATTTTGGATTTATTTGCCTCAAAATAATTAAAATATAATTTTCTTCTGAATTAATGAGTGTCTTTTTTTGACTTTTAAGCCCAAAACACACAAATGCTGAGGTCTGAAAGCGCAAGACCTTCACAGTGCAAAATGGGTCCACTTGCAGCCAAGTTTTGGTGACCTTACCGATGTACCTGAATTGTTTCCGTGATGGCCCGTTAGAAATATTTCTAAGTCTACTTTCCAAAATATACCTTGGTTTCTTGATTGAGATTCATTTACATGTCCAAAAGACAAAATTCCCAAAACGGCTATAGGCGTAACAAGCTAGCACAAGTAGAAAATCGGTCCACTTGCGCCCAAGTTTTGGGTGACCTTCCCGATGTCGGAATTTTCTCCGTGATGGCCCGTTGGTACGTACGCGCTAAGTATAATTTCCAAATATACACATTTTTTTCTTGATTGAGCTCCATTAACATGTCCAAAATTAAAAATTCCCAAGACTGATCTAGGCACATCGCCAAGCCTCGAAATGAGGTAGAAAGGTAAAAAATGAGGTGTTTTTTGGCCTTTTGAGGGGTCAAAATGCTCCAAATTCTCCGAAATTTGGTGAGAATACCGTAATAGACATGATTATTCAAAAAATGCAATTTTTTCCCTCCGAATATGCCTAAGATGAAATCGTAGCGCCTGTGGGTGTTGCGCCAGAGGCCTCCAAATTCACAAAAAACCAAAATTTGTCAAAAATTCCTCAAAATTGGTGGATGTGTTCCTCATGGGGTTTAAGAGACCTATAGAGAAGATTTTTCCAATATTCAAATGTTAGCTTGGCCTTTTTCATCTTTAAGTGCTTGGATTTTGGTTTGTCTTTTGAGTTTTAGCCTTTGCAACTTGGTTTCTCTAGATTGCTCTTTCGATCTTTTGTTTGCCTTTATCTAGATTCTTGGTAGAAGAGGAAGGCATGGTCCCTTGAATTTTAGAGGAAGAAAACACAAGCCTTTGTCCTCTTTGATATTTCAATGGAAGAGGTTTAATTGTGATCATTTTGGTGTCTTCATCATGGCTTCCATCATTTGTCTTTATGCCTTCATCTTCATTACCTTGATCGTTGCCTCCTTCCTCATTTATCTCATCTTTATTTGCATCCACCTCCATGTCTTCAACCTCACTTTTAACCTTGTGTTTCCAACATCATCGCCTTTACCACTAGGGACCTCACTACTTTTAGTGTCATCATTTCTAAGTTTTACCTGTCCCTAGCATCATCATCATCAATGTGAAGCTCATTGCTTTCATCGTTTTTATGACCCGTCATGACCGTTGTCACCACTATCATGAATGTATTCTTCTTTCATCGATGCCTCGTCTATTATTCTAATATCAATTTCATCGCCCTTGATTCAGTGGCTTCCTCTTCATTAACATCTTCTACATCATCTCCATCTGCACTGCCGCTTTCTTCATCTTCAACACCATCATCATGATTGCTTTTCTCCTCCGTGTTTTCACCGTTTTCTTCATTTTCATTTTGCTCCTCATTGTAGCCGCTTATTCTATCATTATCAGGTCTTCTTCTTTTTACCAAATAACCTTCATTTTTTTCCTTCATCTCTATCTATGAGACTCACTTTTTTTGACTATCACTAGGTCTCTTAGTCTCACCGTTGTGCTTAGGATCATCCTCTCCGTATCTTTTGTCACTTGCCTAGCTTGTTCACTTCCACTTTCTTCGATCCGATGCACGGGGAGAGGCTAAGGAAGGGAGGTTTCCTTAAGGAGAGGATAAATGTGTGTAGATGATGAGGCATGGTCATTCTCCCAACATGGTGATTAGTGCTTCCTAAAACAACCCTAGGCCTGATTGTGAGACTTTGTAGGAGGAGTGAAATGAAATGATGGTGAAATGTATTACTTGTAAGTGAGTGAGATGGAGGTGTGGGTTTATGACTGATTCCCCTTTGAGCTTTGATGAAGGGTTAACTTGAACTCACTATAATTACCCTAATTGACACTTTTCTTGGCTGATAAATTCTTGCTTGGAGGTCAAAACAGAGTGTTTGTCATGAGGACTTAGGGTTTCTAGTGATTAGGGTTTGATAAATTTCCTTTGACCATTAAATCATCAAATCTATTGGAGGGCAAGGAAAAACATCCACCTACCAAATTTCCACTTCTTTGCAGGTCCTTGGATGCATCTTGGAGGTGTCCTTTCATCATTTTTTGGCCATTTTCCTGTGTATGAGGGATTATGGTTTAGGTGAAACACCTGAACATGCTTTTAGGTCCTCCTAGCCCTAAGCGCAGTGCTTGAACACACTGTCGGGTCCTTCCAGCTCTAAGCGCAGCGCCTGACGCTTTATGGGCCTGTCGGGCTTCCCTACGCGTAGCGCCTATTGCAGAGGGAATTTGGAGGCATTTACGATGTCCAAATTCGGCCCATGATAGCTCTTTGGAAATATTATCTAGTAGGATTTCCAAATATACCTTTTTTTCTCTGATTGGAGTTGATTTGACTTGTCAAATGTTGATTCTCCCAAGACTGGTCAAAAAGTGATGAATGATGGTGCATAAATGCAAAGTGTTGGTGTAGACAATTTTTGGATGACTTCCTCAACTCCAAATTGAGCTCATGATAGCTCATTGGAAATATCTTCATGTATAGTTTTCAAATATATCTTTTTTGCTCTTATTGGAGTTGATTTGTCCTGTTAAAAGTTGATTCTCCCATGACTGGTCAAAAAGAGCTGAATGATGGTGCAGAAATGAAGAGTGCCGGTGCAGACAACTTTTGGAGGCCTTCCTCAACTCCAAATTGAGCTCATGATAGCTCATGGGAAATATCTTATAGTCTAGTTATCATTTGACACATTAAGCAAGTCATTAGGACACTCTAGATATGAGAAAACTGGATTTGCTCAAGGTCACTCCAGAAGTGCAGCAATCCTCCCGTGACACCTGTATTTTTGACATTGCTCTAAAACTATTACACCTGTGTAAAATATGAAGGAATTTTTTATTCTTGGACCTATGAAGGAAAAAAACCACTCTCACTTTTTTCAAATTCATCTCTGTTTGGTCAGAAACATAGTTTGAAGGAAAACTAGCCCTAAGTGTGACAAATGGCTTGGCTCTTGGAATGAATTCTTGGAAAATGATGGAGGCATGATGTTTATGAGTTGGTATGGATTTATGCTTGCTGATATGACCTATCATATGGATCCTTTGCTCCTATGCCTCTTTTCCATAGCAAACCCTAGCTTAGTTGGAAGGGGAAATAGGGTTTGGTGTAGGCAAAACAGGGGATTTAGGACTGCCTTGTAGAGGGAGGGGAATGAAGGGGTTAAGGGTTGTCTAAATTCTTGGGGAAATTTTTGGGGATAGGAATTGATGTTAGAGAGTAGGAGAAAGTGGAATTTCAAGGATTGTGTGAGGGGCAGGGGTCCAAAAGGGAAAAACATAGGCCTAGTCTTGAAATGTGTCAAATTGTAGCAATAGGCTAGGTTTTGTAGAAAAATGATATGTTTGAGGGATAGGAGTGATGGGAAGTGTTTATGAAGGTATATTAAGGATAGGGGAAGGTGTAAGAACATTAGGATACAAGCCTTGTTGATGATTTAACCATGGAAGTCATGAAACAAAGAAAAATGCCCTAAAAAACCCTAGTCATCTATAAGAACAAAGGTAGGTAAAATCACATAAGAAACCTTTTAGGAGCAGCAGGGTTACCATGGAATGGAAAAATGGTAGAATAGTGAAAATTTTTCTCTAAGGATAAGGAAGGTAGTGATATTTCTAAAACTCACAATGTTCATGGAATTTTGTTTTTAGAAATCTAGGACTAATATATATTCATCTACAGATAGTAAAAATTATGGATGACTAACAGTGGCTCCACTTGGGGAGGGCAACTCCTTTTCAGGAGGTGTCCAGAACCTCAGAGCTCAGATCTCTGAGTTTTGAAGACAAGTACCTTACTTGTACTTGGGAGATCCCTCTTCCTTCATTTGCTGATGTTCTTTTGAAGCTATGATCTCATAAAATCTGAAGAAACATGATTGCTTCAATCTCAGTTCTACCTAACCATCTTACTTGGCCTAACATTTTTTCTTCTTCCAAGTGCACTTGGACTAGAAAACCCTTCATGTCAATTTTTATTTTGAAAGAAAAAAGGAACTATCTACTTGTACCCTTATCACTTCCAAGAGTTCATATTAGGCTAATGAACACTCTTATTCTCTACCTAGCATATTCATTTGTCAAGGTTAAGCTGTTTGACAAACTTTATTCTCTAACCTACTGACATGACATTGAAGCATGATCAAACCAGGATTAAGCAATCTGATTTTCCATGGGCTATGGCATTAGTACAGGATGCACCCAGACATTATTTTTGTACAATCAAAACTAGAAAACATGAGGGCTTTGATATAGCATTTGTTATGTATCCCTCTCATTTCTCTTTGGTTCTAAATTGGGTTTTGGGAACCAGTATCTCTTTTCCTAATCTAATCTACTAACAAGTCAAGCTTAAATGATTTGACAAGTCTTCTTTCACTAACCTATCAGCAGAAATTTAAAACATGTTCAACCATGATTAGACTAGATGAATAAACAAGACTTTATTTTATCAACAGTAGTGGCATTTAGGCTTGCACACTTTTAGCAGTACTCTTTTTTGTGTATGGGGCTGTACCTCTTCCTTTCATCTACCCTCTTTTTCTTCTTTTCTCTGTTTTTTTTTTCATCTTGGATCAACATTCTAAGATTAAAGACTAGAAATATGCTAATAGTGCTGAGCTTATTTGCATTCCTATCTATCCTAATGTAACCTATACAATATATACATTCATTTGGTGAACTCCATTTTCCAATATAACTAGTCAAGTAGATGATTCCATGAGTGATTTTGTTTCAACTCTTTGAGTGTTTTGAAAAAATCAAAAGGCCACTCCCACCTCACTTTTGTTTGAACAGTAGTGCCTAAACTTTTCTTTAAACCTTGCATCAAACTGCTCTTGACATATTTTACTCCCTCTTCAACTGTCTCTAAGAAAATAGCAAAGGGATCTTGAAACAATACTTGGCTTAGAGGATTTGGGAGATAAGCTTGTTCCAGGACTGCTTCTTCCTCCACTTGAATGAGCTTGGGGTTCTTTTGGGAAACAAAATCCATCTCTTCCTCATGATCATCTGCATTGTCAGTCTCATCATATATTGCAATGTTGTCCTCTAACAAAACTGAGATGTTTTGATTGAGTGGGATAAAATATGTGTGAAGGCCATCATGTTGATGAGTAGGAGCACTCTTGTGATTATCTGTTCCAAGAGCCTTTAGCCATTGTCCCAAATGATTTCCTCAACCATTTTAGGAAAAGGTGTATCATTTACAACTTGCTCAATAAGTTCATAATCCTCTTGAACCTCAACATCCAAACTGAAAGACTGATGATTTTCGATTGCATGAAAGTTATTTATGATAGAATAAAATGAAGTAGAACAAAGAGTTAGAGATCCTTCACTTACTTCCAAACTTTCCAGACTTTCCTCATCAGTGTCATAGGTGACCTGTATTAGCTGATTACTATTTTCAAGCTGATGATATTGGAATTCATCCCACAAATCAACTGCTGATTGCTCTGCAAGTTTAGCTTATTTTTGGAGAACATCATCATCATCATACTGATCAAAATTTGGACAATCATCAACATAGGTAATGTCACCAATAAAACATATTGGATTAGCAAGAAAATACATATAAATGTTCTGTTCACATGAAGGTTTAGAGGTTGGTTGCATGTTTATAGTCTTATCTATTTTCTCTTCAGTTAAAAGAGGAGGCATATTTCTCTTTCTTAGGATAGAACTACAATAGTTCTCTTTCTCTTGTGAAGGCTAATTTTGAGGTTGAATGTCTTCTTGAGCCTCTCCTAGAAGAGATGGTAATTCATCAATTGTGCCTTCAGAGAGATCCTGAAGATGTTTCTTTAATTCTTGATTTATTTCATCCTCAACAAAATCTTCTTGGTTGTCATAATAGTTATCTTGAGTATGAAATGCATGGAGTTCTTCTAATAGATCTTCAGGATGCCAGTTCCCTAAATCTTCATCAATGTTTACAAGGTATTGTATGAAATCTTCAGATTGATCACACCAATTGTCAACTAATGATAAAGATGGACAATATTCTTTATAATGCTCATAAAACACCTTGTGGAGGTCTTCTAAGGAAAACAAACTACTTGGTTTCAGACCTTCATACCATTCCCTTGCCTTACCCTCTAATGTTGCCATAAACATTTTCATGAGGTAGTCCTCGTGCCATTCAACATTTAACCTCCATACCTGTATATGAAATTTGATGAGATGTAACGAGGGCTCATCAAATTTTTCATCTTGAAATATAGGTAGGTTTTTTATCCAGTTTATTTGAGGCATTTTGTGTGGGAATCCAGGGATATGATCTCTACTCATTGGGGCATATCTTCGTTGTATTCTTGGATCCATGTTTGTAAATCAGAAAGGGGTCACTATATCTTTTCAACCAGTCTAGAGTTCTCTATCAGTGGAGTCTTTAGGTATATTGAGAGTTGTGGAGTCGTCAGGTGGAAGATTTCAACTTTGTTTTCCACCATCAACAATACTAGGATTGATTAATGCATTCATAGGGGAGTCTTCGAGAACTAGTGGGGTCAGTAGGCCTGCTGGAGGCCAGTGGAGTCACCAGGTGGAGGATGTTTACTATTTAAGGATGTATTTGTCATCCACCATCAATAACTGAATACCAATTTCAGTATGTTTGAGGGTTTTTTGAGGTCTTAAGGATGTCTAAGATGTTATTTACTCAAAAGTCCCACCGTGATTGCCATTATGTTAGGTCCCCGTAATTCGTTAGATTGGTGAGAACAAATGAACAGGGGTAACTTCAGACCATTATTTGGAGTCCTAGGACCCAGCCTTCCTGGACTCAGAGAGGGCTCTCTCTATTTTATGCAAAGGATGTGAACTTGTTTGCTTTTGGGGTTTGATTTTAGGCTAGTTGTTAAGTTTAGGGTTTGTTTGTTTGTTTGGGTTGGGTAGATGATCACGTAGAATAGATGGAATAAGAGATTTTCAATTCATTGGGCTATGGAGTCTACAAAAAGTCATGGAAGGTTCAACAATGGATCGGGGAGAATCACAATGAAAATCTAACAAAGTCAAATAGATCTAAAGGCTTATGTGAATGGAGGTGAACATCAAATTTTTGAACATAGTAGGTGTAAAAGGGCAGTTAAGAATCCTTGAACAAATACCTTTAAACAAGAAGGGTCTTTAACACTACTCAGCATAAAGAAATAATCATAAGATAGGGCAAACCAATAAATCTTTGATTAAACTCAAGCCAATAAGCATTTAAGATAAACAATCCAGAGAAATATAGAAGACAAGAAACTTTTGTAACTTCTAGTGATTTCACTCTCAAGATTAGAAAACATTCAAGATAGACATATAAAATGGATCAAAGAAGAGGGAACTCCTAGACAGCATTGATCACAGTCATAAATAACTTCAAAGAAACCTTTTAAGAATGGACAAGGGGCATGATCAAAACATAACCTCTTTGGCTAAAACTAATCAGTGATACTTCAAAGAAATATCTTAAGAACGATGTTTAAGTAACATCAAACAAGAAGGGCTAACCATAAAACATCTTTGATATCTACTGTATTGAATCATTCATAAGATAAAAAAGCATAAGTGGGTCTATAGAGTAACTAAGAATTATCTAAATTGACCTAGCAGAGGAAAACATAGAAGCAGTGAAACATAAACAGAGCTAAGGTGCCTCTAAACAACATTTCTTAGTCTAAATATTTTTTCCTACTGCAATAGAAGGATGAAAAATATGATAATACAAGAAAACATGAACTAAATAGGAACACATCACCATTTGAAAATGCTCAGGGATCCTACAAGCAAGCCTTCTGCAATGTCAAACAATCCAAGCCATTCACAAAAATCAGAGCCAATTTGTCTTCAATCTCCAAAACTATGTGTTACTCACAAGAGTCATAACAACAACCATCCTACAATGAATCCTCAATGCTCTATTTAACAAGCACAGAGGACAAAACCTAATTAGGTCTCTAGAAGCCCATTAGCTAATCAGAAATGTCACTTTTGTACTTGAGACATTGCAAGGCCCAAGGCACAAAATATCTAATACAAAATATCTTCTCGACTATTTTTGACAACAAAATTGACATTTTAGGCTTCCCAAAGCCTCCAGAATATTTCCAAGCATACTTTGTTGAGTTTTTGGCTGTCAAGGTGCAGCACTGAGATTTAAGGATGTATTTCTTGGCCTAGGCGTAGCATATGCATAGGAAAACTGGGTCCACTTGAAACCAAGTTTTTATGGCGTTCTCGATGTCGGAATTGGCTCCGTGATGGCTTGCTGGAAATCCCGATGAGTCTACTTTCTAGATCTGCCCTTTTTTTTCTGATTGGACCCCTGTAACCTATTCAAAAAGTAAAATTTCCGAAGCTACTCTAGGCACAGCACCAGGCCTGAAAATGAGGCAGAAAGGTGAAAAATGAGGTGTTTTTTGGCCTTTTGAGGGACCAAAAATGCTCCAAATGCTCTGAAATTTGGTGAGCATACTATACTAGAGCTGAGGATTCCAAAAATGCAAATATTTCCTCTTGAGGATGCCTGAAGTGAAAGCGTAGCACCAAGGGTGTTGCGCTTAGAGGCCTCAAAATTTGCAAAAAACCAAAATTTGTCAAAATTTTGCCAAAATTGGTGGATGTCTTCCTTATGGGGTTTGAGAGGCCTGTATAGAAGCTTTAGCCAAAATTCCATGGTCATCTTGGTCTTTTTCCTCCTTGAGTGTTTTTATTTCGGCAAGGGCTCCTTTGAGTTTAGCCTTTGCAATTTGATTTTGCAATGCATAGTGCTTGGTCATCTTCTTTTGCAGGTTAAGGTCCCTCTTTTCCTTCTTCAGCTGCTTGTTTTCATTCTTATAGTAGTCAATGTTATACATGGCCATGCCAAGGAGTCTCTCTATATCCATAATTTAATCATCTTTTCTTTGGAGCAGTATGCTAGTGGCCCTCTCCTTATCTTCAGTTTCGCTGTCAAGGTCCATGATGTCAATCTCATGCTTACCTTTCTTACCTTTCTTCACCTTTTGTTTGCCTTTATCTAGCTTCTTGGTAGAAGTGTAAGGCATGGCCCCTTGAATTTTTGAGGTAGAAAACACATGCCTTTCCCCTCTTTGGTATATCAATGGAAGAGGTTTGTTTGTGATCATTTTGATTCCTTCATCATGACTGCCATCATTTGTCTCCATGTCTTCCTCTTCATTACATTGATTGCTGCTAACCTCTTTACCTTCAACATTAGCCTCACCTTTAGCCTCTTCATTGATTTCCACACTTTCATTTTGTTCCTCATTGTAGCTACTTGCCTCATCATTGTTGTGATCTTCATTTTCACTATCAGCCTCTTCATTTTCCGCATTGTTATCCTCTCCTTTTGTCTCCTGACATGGTGATTAGTGCTGCCTTTAAAAAAACTTAGGTCTGCTTGTGAAACTTGGTAGGAGGA
Organism: Pinus albicaulis; assembly: GCA_034641835.2. Lineage (NCBI taxonomy): Eukaryota > Viridiplantae > Streptophyta > Pinopsida > Pinales > Pinaceae > Pinus > Pinus albicaulis. Next base: position 29,681 of record JAXQQM020093231.1, on the reverse strand, counting down.
TTGAAATGAAATGATGGTGAAAGGCAGTTCTTGTAAGTGAGTGAGATGGAGGTGTGGGTTTATGACTGATTCCCCTTTGAGCTTTGATGAAGGGTTAACTTGAACTCACTGTAATTACCCTAATTAACTGATAAATTCTTGCTTGGAGTTCAAAAAAAAGTGTTTTTCATGAGGACTTAGGGTTTCTAGTGATTAGCGTTTGATCAATTTCCTTTAACAATTAAATCATCAAATCTATTGGAGGGCAAGGAAAAACATCCACCTACCAAATTTCCACTTCTTTGCAGGTCCTTGGATGCAGCTTGGAGGTGTCCTTTCATCATTTTTTGGAAATTTGCATGTGTATGAGGGCTTATGGTTTAGGTGCAGCACCTGAACGTGCTGTCTAGTCCTCCCAGTCCTAATTTCAATGCTTGAATGCACTGCTAGGTCCTCCCAGCTGTAAGCGCAACGCCTGAACGCTTTCTGGGCCTGTCGGGCTTCCCTACTTGTAGTGCCTTTTGCAGAGTGAATTTGGAGGCCTTCCTGATATCGAAATTGGGCCCATGATATCTCGTTGGAAATATTATCCTGTCAAATTTCCAGATATACCTTTTTTCCTCTTATTGGAGTTAAATTGACCTGTCAAAACTTGATTCTCCCAAGACTGGTCAAAAAGTGGTGAATGTTGGTGCAGAAATGCAAAGTGCTGGTGCAGACAACTTTTGGATGCCTTCCTCAACTCCAAATTGAGCTCATGATAGCTCATTGGAAACATGTTCAAGTCTAGTTTCCAAATATACCTTTTTTTCTCTGATTGGATTTGAATTGACCTATCAAAAGAGAATTCTCCCAAGACTGGTCAAAAAGTGTTGAATGATGGTGCAGAAATGTAGAGTGCTAGTACAGAAAACTTTTGGAGGCCTTCCTCAACTCCAAATTGAGCTCATAATATCTCATTGGAAATATATTCCAATCTAGTTATCATTTGATTCATCAAGAAAGTCATTTGGACACTCTTGTTATGAGAAAACCGGATTTTCCCAAGGTTTCTCCAAAAGTGCAACAATCCTCTTGTGACACTTGTATTTTTGACATTGCTCTAAAACCATGAAACCTGTGTAAAATATGAAGGAATATTTTATTATTGGACCTATTATAGACAAAAACCTCTCTACATTTGTAAAATTCATCTTTGTTTGGTCAGAAACATAGTTTGAAAGAAAACTAGCCCTAGGTGTGACAAATGGCTTGGCTCTTGGAATGAATTCTTGGAAAATGATGGAGGCATGATGTTTATGAGTTGGTATGGCTTTATGATTGCTGATGTGACCTATAATATGGATCCTCTTCTCCTATGTCTCTTTTCCATAGCAAACCCTAGCTTAGTTGGAAGGGGAAATTAGGGTTTGGTGTACGCAAAGTAGGGGATTTAGGACTGCCTTGTAGAGGGAGGGGAATGAAGGGGTTAAGGGTTATCTAAATTCTTGGGGAAATTTTTGGGGATAGGGATAGATTTTAGAGAGTAGGGGAAAGTGGAATTTCAAGGATTGAGTGAGGGGAAGGGGTCAAAAATGGAAAAACACAGGCCTAGTCTCAAAAAGTGTCAAATTGTAGCAATAGGCTAGGTTTTGTAGAAAAATGATATGTTTGAGCGATAGGAGTGATGGGAAGTGTTTATGAAGGTATATTAAGGATATGGGAAGGTGTAAGAACATCAAGATACAAGCCTTGTTGATGATTTAACCATGGAAGTCATGAAACAAAGAAAAATGCCCCAAAAAAACCTAGTCATCTACAAGAACAAAGGTAGGTAAAAGCACATAAGAAGCCTTTTAGGAGCAGCAGGGTTACCATGGAATGGAAAAATGGTAGAATAGTGAAAAATTTTCTCTAAGGATAATGAAGGCAGTGAGATTTCTAAAACTCACAATGTTCATGGAATTTTGTTTTTAGAAATCTAGGACCAATATATAGTCATCTACAGATAGTAAAAATTATGGATGACTAACACTTCTCTCTAGGTCAATCTCCCATGCAAATTCAATCGTATGAGCACCAACAACAACCACAATTTATTTCCAATGCACCATCAAGTTATCCTCCTCCGTGGTCCCAACCACATGTGCAACGTTTCCCTAACCCTAGTCCATACCTTAATCCATACCCTAACCGTAGTCCATACCTTAATCCACACCCTAATCCTAGTCCAAACCCTAATCCATACCCTAACCCTAGTCCATACCATAATCCATACCCTAGACCTAACCCTAGTTCTAATTTCAAACCTAGACCTAACCCTAGTCCAAAGTCTAATCCCAATCTAAATCCAAACCTTAGTCCAAGCATTAACCAAAACCCTAGCCCAAACCACATCTTAAACCCTAAGCAATGTTACCGATGAACGGGAACTATTACCTCAAAATGGGAACTCTAGCCCAAAAAGACTAAAAAAACATGAAAAAACGCCCCAAAAACAAAAAGTGTGTATTCTAGAATGCAGTTGTTTTTTTCTCAAGGTCAAATTTCACCTTTTTATAAAATTATGCTAAAAACGAAATTGTTTCTTGAAAAAATGATTGAAAAAACACCCTCGAAACAAAACGAGTTGATGTTGGAATAACAAAAAAAAACATTGTGTAAGAATTTTGACACATTGTAACAATGGAATCAAAGACAACATATTAGGACATTGAAAAATCGTAAAATTCTAAATTTTTTGATAGATGATGTTAAATATAAACAAAATCATGTCTGAAGGGCTTATCATTTCGAACAATTTTTATCCATGTTGTTAAACATAAAATATCTTGACTCTAAACAACCCTAAAATTGTAATTATTTTCAACCATAACATTAAAGATAAAATTTTGCAGTGCATAAAAACCTTAATGACAATTTGTAAATCTCAAGTTTTTAAATCTTAAGTTTTCAAGATACTTGAACCATGAAATTATGGAGAAATTATATGACTTAAACAATTTTAAAAAATGAACAAGTAAATGAAAAAATTATTATTCATATATTTGTTTGTTTATATATAAAAACATATTTTTTATTGGTTTTCTATATTTTAGAGTATAATTGTTTTAGTTTTAAGGAAATAAAAATTAAAAAATAAAATCTTCTTATATATGTTTGTTTATATTTTAAAACATATTTTAAATATTTTTTTTATTGTTTTTTTATATTTTAAAAAACAATTGTTTTAATTTAAAAAAAAAAAAAATTTAAATAAAAAAAGTATATTTGTTTGTTTATTTTTTAAAACATATTTTTTAATTTGTTTTTATTGTTTTTTTATATTTTAAAATTTTAATTGAATAGGCTCTTTTTTTCTTTTCTTCTTTCTTCTTCTTCTTCTTCTTCTTCTTCTTCTTTTACCAATACATTTTTTTTATTATAATAGTTTCTGTTTAAAAGAATAAATAAATTTTTTAAATAGTTTGTGTTTGAAAAAAATAAAATTAAAAAAAAATAATAATAATAATTTGCCGCTCGTCGGGGGACAGAGGCAGGCGGGGCAACCCTCAATGGCACTGCCCGACTAGCCTCTCGTCCCCGGCTAGACGGAGGGTGATTCTCGGAATCGCCCTCCGCCTAACCGGGGGTGATTCTTAGAATCGCCCTCCGCCCAACGAGGGGTGATTCTCGGAATCACCCTCCGCCCAGCCAGGGGTGATTCTCTGAATTGCCCTCCCCCCAGCCAGGGGCCGGAGGCAGGCCGGGTGGCGTCGTCGAGGGTTGTCTACCTACCTCCGACCCCCGGCTGGGTGGAGGCAGGCTAGGCAGCCCTCGATGGTGCCACCCGGCTAGCCTCCAGCCCCAGGCTGGGCGGATGGAGATTCTCGAAATCACCCTCCACCCTGCCGGGGGCTAGAGGTCGGTCGGGCGGCACCGTCGAGAGCTGCACAACCTGCCTCTGGCCCACGGCTGGGCAGAGGGCGATTCCAAGAATCGCCCTCCACCTAGCCGTAGGTCGGAGGCAGGCTGGGTAGCCCTCGACGGTGCCGCCCGGCCTGCCTTCAGCCCCCAGCTGGGTGGAATCGCCCTCCACCCAGCCGCAAGTCGGAGGCAGGCTGGGTAGCCCTCGACGATGCCACCCAGCTTGCCTTCAGCCCCCAGCTGTGCGGAGGACGATTCCGAGAATCACCCCTGGTTGGGTGGAGGGAAATTCCGAGAATCATCCCCAGTTGGGCGGAGGGTGATTCTATGAATCACCCTCCGCCCAGCTGGGGGTGATTCTCATAATCGCCCTCCACCCAACCGGGTACCAGAGGCAGGCCAGGTAGCGCCGTCGAGGGCTGCCCAGCCTACCTCAAGCCCCCGGTTGAGCGAAGGGGGATTACGAGAATAACCCCCAGTTGGGCAGAGGGTGATTCTCAGAATGGCCCTCCGCCCAGCCGGGGGCCAAAGGCAGGCCCGGTGGCACCGTCGAGGGCTACCCAGCCTGCCTCCGACCAGCAGCTGGGTGGAGGGTGATTCTTGGAATCGCCCTCCGCTCAGCAGTGGGCTGGAGGCAGGCTTTGCAACTCTCGACGGTGCCGCTCGGCCGGCCTCTGGCCCCCGACCGGGCGAGGGGTGATTCCGAGAATCTCCATCCGCCCAACCTGGGGCCGGAGGCTAGCCAAGTGGCACCATCGAGGGCTGCCCAGCCTACCTCCGCCCCGCCGGGGGTCGGAGGCAGGCGGGCAGCCATCGACAACGCCGCTTGGCCTGCCTCCGGCCCCCGGTAGGGCGGAGGGCAATTCCGAGAATCACCCCCGGCTGGGGGGAGGGCAATTCCGAGAATCACCCCCGGCCGGGTGGCATCATCGAGGGCTACCCAGCCTGCCTCCGGCCCCTGGCTGGGCAGAGGGTGATTCTCGGAACTGCCCTCTGCCCAGCCGGGGGCCGGAGGCAGGCCGGGTGACGCCGTCAAATGAAGGAGATTGGGTTTTGGATCTATTTTCAGGTTCAGGTAAGTTTTATTATACAAATTTAAATTTAAATATTTTATTTTTTACTTTTTATGTCTTTATACTAATTTTCTTACTTATTTCTTTTGTACTTGATGATTAGGTACAACACTAGCATGTTGCCTACCAAAAGGAAGAAATTGCATTGCCATTGAGAAAGACCCAGTGCAATGCAAATTTATTCAACAAAAGAATTAACGCTCTTGAATTCCTTAATCCAGATGTGAAGCAAGAAGTTGGTTTGAGGAAAGGGGATTTTAATGAATCACATGTGGCAAAAAAAGCAAAAGAACCTCAACCACCATTATATGGAATGATTGGAAAGGAACACTTTGGAAGATTTGCAGACATGAAAGATCCATTAGAAGATGACAATGACCAAAATGAAGTAGAAAATGTTGTGGAAGAAGCCATCAATGATGTTCTAGATGATGTTGAACATGTATTAGTTGATATTGTTGATGATCTTTAAGTTATGCTTGCAAACAAAGCTCATTTTTTAGATCTATTAATCAATTTTACTTGTAATGTTTAGACTTTGATATTTTATGAGAAGAATCCTTATTTTTTGCAAAAAACATGTGATTACTATTATTTTTTGACATAAAATTCAATAAAAATGCTATTTTCTTAAGTTTTTTTGTTAAGATTTTCCCAAAAATTAGTTTATTTAACATGTTTTTTTAACAAAAAGTCTCTAAAAGTGTATTTTTTGCATTCTATTTGTATTGAAAATTTGTATTTTTTTGTCATATCATTCAAAATATTGGTTTTTTAGTGACAATTATTTGATGTGCATTGAAAAATTAATTAGAAATACATAAACTTGTAGAAAATATAAACTTTATAATATTGACCCTTTTTTCATTTTTTATCTATGTGAAAAAGTGAAGATATCATTACAAATTTTTATTTAAAACAAAAATCATTTTTTTCTTTTTAAAACACAAATAAACATCTCATGGAAGAAGAAGACATTAGAAAATGTATAGTGTCAAAATCAATTCCCTAAAAAAACGTTGGTGATGATACGCCACCACTATTCAAAATCGACATAAAAAGCATCCCAGAAAATTCAAAATCGACATAAAAAGCATCGCAGAAAAAAAAAAAAAAAAAAGTGCCAAAAAAAGTGCCAAAAACATGCTAAAAAAAAAGAATTGATTCTACATCACCACTTTTCAAAATCGGGTATTCTTCTTGCTACGTCAAAAAGTAGGTACCAGTGAAGTTACCTATTTCATCGGTAACAATGTTCCTTATCTAAACCATCAGGTTGCACAACAGTTTGAACCACCTATTCTTCCCCTTGATTCCCCTATTGAACAAAATGTTACGCCTTCCATGTGGGGAAAGGGAATGAATTTGGAAACTTCCCCCATTACCGCAAAACATTTACCCCAAGAAGATGTAATTCAAAGACCACCGAGGATCAATCTCTCATTGGAACCTGTTCTGAAAATGTTGTTGAAACTCAAAACCCTAGAATCTCTCTCAGCCGTTCTTGTCAATTTGAAAATCAAATATTTGAGCCTGAACTTGAGGGATTTATCTTTTCTCTTTCACTAGATTCTTTGTGCCTCCAGGAGAGTGACTATCAAACTGTGGAAGACTTGCATAATTTGGAGAATCATAAATATGTGGATTCCATTGAATCATGGTTTCGAGCAGTCATCAAGCCATCTTATTTCCTCAGCATTCGGAAACTCTTGGTACCATATCAATTGAAGCAGTTGGTTTCTCATGCTTTCATATGTCTTGAAGTCCATTCTTTAAAACTAAGTGTGGGTATAATCAACATTTTGTTATGCAGATAGCTTCATTGGAAATACTCCTATACTTAAAAGGGAGTATTTCACCTCTTAGGGTAAAATAGAGTAGGAGAATAAATGAATAAAGTTCTTATAATGCTATTAGGGTTTTGAATTTTAAATCATGGTTGTTAAAACTTGCATAAGTTGGAGAATCATAAATATGTGGATTCCATTGAATCATGGTTTCGAGCAGTCATCAAGCCATCTTATTTCCTCAGCATTCAGAAAATCTTGGTACCATATCAATTGAAGCAGCTAGTTTCTCATGCTTTTGTATGTCTTGAAGTCTATTCTTTAAAACTAAGTGTGAGTATAATCAACATTTTGTTATGCACATAGCTTCATTGGAAATACTCCTATACTTAAAAGGGAGTCTTTTGCCTCTTAGGGTAAAATAGAGTGGGAGAATAAATGAATAAATTTGTTATAATGCTATTAGGGTTTTGAATTTTAAATCATGGTTGTTAAAACTAATTTTTATCCACATTAGTTGTTAACACACATATTTGTGACAAATCTTGTTGAGTACAATTCACTCTAATACCTCATGATTATGCAAAAGTAACCATCATTAGTCACTCCAATAAGTTGTCGTCTCAGATATATATTTTTAGTTTCCCTTAGAAGGTACTATTGGAAAACCCCCTATGGTGGACCACTCTTGTAAAGATCATAATGAGCTATTCAGGAGACCACTAGCATTCTTAACTCAAAGAATATTTCAATCATTGTCTGGGATATCTTTAATAAGTCTTTAGGGTAGAGGAATTAGCCAGCAATGATTAGTCATTAAAAACTTTTCATGCCATCCTGTACTCTTAAGGAGTAGCTATGTCTCCCCACTTATCAAGTAACCTTTAAGGTTAATCGTAATTATAGCTTACACAGATTTAGGGAAGGATAGGAGGTCTTGTAATGAGCCTACCTACCACAATCATGAGACCTAGCATGCATGACATTACTGCTCTTGGTCACCAAGCCATAGTAATGGATTTCAGCCAAAAAAAAAAACTAGAAGACAGGAGGTCTCATCATGAGCCGACATGTTCTTCCATGTTACTTCTTGTGAGTGGCATTGCCATCAGCTGGTTACCAAGCCAGGACAATGGCCTTCATCTAAAGAGTCAAATAAGCTAACTTTGAATCTGTATCTAGTAACTGGGACACAGACATTTTGCAGGGTTAAAAGACATCCTTGCCGAGGTTATGGACACCTGCGGGCAACAGGGCCAAGTCTGTGGTATTAAAGTTAATTGCATACTATTATTTTTGTGGTTACCCTTCTCTTTCCATAAGACTCATCCTTTTTCTTGGAAAATGGTTTTAAGATGATTTGAACATGATGCTTTGAGTTATATCTTTCAAAAATCATGAATCTTTAATGAAGTGGTACCCTTAGTGACGGTAATTGTTTGTACTAGATTAAGAGGAAATTTATTTTTGAATCCATATAACAACAGAATTTAGAGTGTTCAATAAAGAGGTTGCTGATTGGTATCATAACTCACTTTAATTCTCATAGTATGCAAAGTGATGAATTACTCAATGATGACTATTCACAAGGTGTTGGTTGCCATCAATGTGTATTGATTGTAATTGCCTCTAAATATGTGCTACATAACCTAGGTACAAGATTGCTATAGTAGGTGCCTGAAACCTATGGTAGTATTTGTGAAATTGCACCTCTTAAGTGAAATTTGATTCTTATCATAAGACTTTGGGCAGAGACAAAATATGGAATTAATTTGGAACAAGGTAACATGTATGTGCAACACTCTTTTCTCCATAATGTCTACCCGATCTTGTTTTATCATTTCAAATGGTTTTAGCTGGTAATGTAATAGTAATGTTGCAGGCTAATGAATGCATTATAATATCAAGCATCTTCATCCTTACTTTCTAAAATATTTGCTGACATTTTCCCTGCCTTATTTTCATCGTCTTGTAGTTTTGGCTTGCACAAGGACATGCAAGAAGTTCAACGTGGAGGGATGTTGAGCCGCCTTTTTGTCCATGTTTTTACGATTTTTTATTAAATAATTATGTGCCTTTGAATAATGTTTTTAACTATGGTTTTAAGACTTCCATGGTTATCATTCATTGTAAAATTCTTCGGATTATCCATAGTATCGAAAAACATTAGTCGATGTTTCGAATCCCAACGGGGATCCATCTTCAGGACAAGATGAGAATGAAGGGATCCGCTTATTCTTGTCATTTTCATTTTTCATCTTTCACTATTTATAACCTGTGTGTCTTTCTTTCACTCTTCATTCTTATCTTGTCCTGAAGATGGATCCCCGTTGGGATTTGAAACGTCGACTAATGTTTTTCGATACTGTGGATAATCCGAAGAATTTTACAATGAATGTTTTTAATCATTATTATCTCATTAAGAGGCATTCGCAGACAATATTATGGATTCTTCTTGTTAAGTATTTTATGTATAAATATCATTAATAGAATTTTAATAAAGGCTTGTATGTTGGCACGAGTTAAATATTAATTCGATCATGTTTTATACACCTTTGAACCTGTACTTACCTGGCCGCACCATGCAACGGATTCCTGCACCACTTCATGGTTTCTTGCTCTCCGAAGGTGCCTGGACTACATTCATCTTCCTGCACTAGCTAGCTGTTCTGGGTTTCCGACATATTTTTCACATATTGGTTGTCATTGGATGGTTGCTCGTGGTGAGTACATTCATTCTTTGTGGGGTGTTTACTGTTCTCAACAATGTAAATACTACCCTATAGAGTATTTGTCCTTGCATAGATAAATCCATGATAAATCAAGCTTTATATAAAAAGCAAAGAAGTAACAAGTGACTTGGTAAAGTATCTCAAGCTTTGAGTCACCCATTTATCATGAGAAAGTGAATTAGGATGCCAAATTTTGGCATCAGCTATGCTGCTAAGTTTAGGTTGTCTGTATTATAATATTGGTTTCTATTGAGATTACTTTTTTCGAATTCAATGCAATAATAGACATGGTCAGATATTGGAAATTTATGAGTATATAGCACTTAACTGCTTTGATTATTCTGTTCACCTGATGATGGGACATTTATCCTTGTGATTGGTCATCATCCTGCCATATTGTGCCAAGAGAAAGGGGTACAGAATCCTTGGTGTGAAATAACCTTGAAATAGATGGTGTTGGTCTGGAATGCCTTTTTCTACTAGGCAATTATTTCAATGGAATACCGCTGGAAGAATCTATTTCAGGATACGTTTCAGTATGAATCTCCAAGACCCATGGGAACCAGCATTATAGTCTTCATATCGTTCATGCCAAACAGAGTTCCTCATCATGTTCTTGCCTCCCACGAGAAATTCAGGACCACAATGTTTTAATTTGACAATAAGCGCACATATTTTCAATCAAGAATGCGACAACATCAAGATCACCAAAATTACAGTTATGTTCATATATATGTTCGAAAAGCATATATCCTAGAAGATTCATACAATCAACTTCGAATGCGTTCAACAAGAGATCTAAAGGGGTGCATTCATATCAACCTAGTTATGACTATTAGCTCTCAATGATTACTGTCCTTTTGGTGCATTTGTTGTTGCTTAAGTGTTATTAGCGTATGGAGTTTTTCAAATTTTCTAGAAATGGTAGAGTTGTGTGTGCAGGAAGAGAATTAAGGTTCATCTTTTGTAGGCATAGGTCTTTTTCCTATAAAATTAGAGCTATATTATTTGTGCAGTATTCAGTTTCTGTGATCGATTATTGGTAATGCCATGCATTTCTTGTTAATTGTTTAAATATTCCGAAATTATTGATGCTGGTGGGCTTACAAGGGAATGGTACCAATCGTTTTCAACCAATGCACTTGGATTGCTAGTGGCAGCTTATTTTTTATATAAAACATGTGGATAATGAGGAGACAACGAATTGGGACGATGAGGAGACAGACACTGATTCAGAAACCATGATGTGTATCTCTGCCACGAAGTGACCCAAAATAAGCTCCACTCCCAAGGGATGCAATGCATGCGGGGCTATCTGATCTGAAAATGACCTGAGTTACTTAGCTCTATTTCAGAGATTGACTATAGGGGCATTTACTGGATATGTCACCCTTAATGAAAGGATGAGATCCATAGGCTACCTGGCCCTCTACAGACTCTATCTATAGAACTTTAAAGAGATTAACACTCAAGTTATTGAAATGTGGAAATTCACCAAGATCTTTTCTAGTCCTTGTACAAAATGTGATTGGCAGGTATTACTGAACAGTTATTATGTGCATTAACTGTTAGACATGAAATAATCTATGTATGTTTAGATTTTAATAATTTCACATCAATCACATAAGCAATACCATAAGACCAAGAAGTTTGTGACGGAGTTCGTCCCACCTGGACTACGTCTTCGGGTCCGCCTCAGAATTGTGCATCCATTGTATTCTTTAAGCCGAGAGAAATATGTTACAATGAATCATCAGTTTCACTACTGATGTTGCAGATATGGACCATCCATTGAATAGGCTAACTAATACAACTCTTTTTCTTTCAACACATAAGAAAAGACATGGATGATTTGCACATTAAAACAAACTGAGGACTGATGTTTTATGGACCTTCGACAGCTTGGTGGCTGAAAGAGTTTTAGAATGTCGAAGTTGATCTCATATTTCATCAACATACTTCGATGTTGTCTTAATGCAAGTAGGATGGCTTCGCTCCTTCAATAAACCTGCAATGACAAACTCTCCACCAATTATATCTGTTGTCTTCATAAGAGTGCCTACTTCATCTTGAAGTAGGAAAAACTCTCCTCAACACTCCTCTCTAAAAAGAGCCTCAACACTCTCTGCTTGAGGTGCCCTTTCTTTTACAAAGAAAAATACTTTCTTTTATACAATAGGAGTTCATAAATTCATGGCAAATAATGCTGCCTCAATCTTCAATAAACCAAATTAAGCTTTTGGTTAAGATTACGAGGTCTTTGAATTTCATCTTAATTCATGAACCTTCTTAATTAGGTTCCAAGCTTCATGCTCAATTCACTTCGAAAGCCCACACTTCATGTTGGCTTGATCTTCGAATTTCTGTTTTGCTGTATTTAGCATTTTGCTGGAGAGTATTTGGTGATGAGGGATTCGAATCCCATCATCTAGGATAAAGGTTCCATTACATAGCACTGAAATAATTATTCCAAACCCAAATATAACCTTATAATAAAAATCTCCACCCGATGTTTAGGCTAACTACACGGGGAATGCTGACTGCAACGTGTGAACAGGCCGGTTTCTGTCTGGTGGTTAAGGTTCTTATCCCGACGTAGTTTGACATCTGTCACACGAAACCGACTGTCAGCCTAACATTTCTTTCTACAGTCTTCAAAGCTCTGTTCACATGACTTCTCGACACGGTTCTGCAGTCTTACAGCTGTAAACCACAACCATAACATTCTCCACCGCTTGACACATGACAACATTCTCTGATGCGGTCAGAATTGCCACGTGGTTTTACAACTTCCGCTGCGGTGTTCACCATTCTGTAGTCACATGACTTCGACTTCCGACGCGGTTTAAACCCCGCGGTCTGGATAAATCTGTGGGTTTATATTTGCAATGTTTTATTTCAATAAAACTTATAACCCGAGCCTTTGTTTTATACCTATGCGCTAAGCCTTCAAACTTTACACTATAGGTTTTCTACAACCCATCCAAACTTTACAATAAGGTTTATGAAAACCCAAGTCCGAAACCCATTACAGTGCGCTTTGACATAGGTTTATAACTTTAATATAAAACCTTTTAATACTTTGACTTTATGGGTTTTGACATCCCATCCTCCGAACCTTTTCAAAGGTTTATGGCATAGGTTTCCAAATTTAATATAAAACCTTATACTATGGGTTTCCTACCCATAATCTGAACCTTAATAATAAAAGGTTTATGGTAATAATTGCGCTAGGAGGTTTTGAGTCCATAAGTTTTATGAAACTTAGGAATAGGACTTTAGTTGACATTTTGACTTTAGGACTTAAGCCTAGGACTTAGGATTTAGATTAAATTCTTTTAACCTTAGGATATGTTTTTTCCATTAAGGTTTACAAAAGTGGACATTTGACATTTTTGACCTTTACAATGAAGACTTAGGACAAGTGTGATTACATAATTCTTTTAAAAAAATTTGTTGTTTTTGTCGCAGGCCGATTTGAAGATGTCTTTGATTGGCGCGTTAAAACATTTGCTGGAGTCACATCCGAAGTTGATGTCGATTGACGTCGCACATTTAAACTTCACAAATTTGATGACCATCTTGATCACTCCCTAAATTATTACATAATCGAAAATTACCAAATTTCAAATAACCATCTTGGTCGTTTGAGTAATTTCGATACAATTTTAATAATTCTAAAATTGGATCACACCTCCCAACTAAAAGAACTTTTGGTTCTCCAAAATTTTTATTACAATGATTTTGAAAACCAAATTCAATTCTATAACCTAGTTACAGCTTTACTAGATCTAGATATTACAAAATATTTTAAGCATAAGGCATGAAGTCTGCCCAATTCCATTCAGTACTTGTTTGATCTCCAGCAGGTGACTTGGATTCTTCCTAGGCTGCTGGTGTCGGTACTGTTTCCTTTGGAAGCATTGGAAAATTGTCTTGGACATGGCCTAACAGTTTACAGTTTTGATAAGTTGACAGTTGGCGAGTGTTATTGCCCATCTTGTACCTGCAAAGAACTAGCTGCCCTGATACCACTTGATCTGAAAATGACTTGAGTTACTTAGCTCTATTTCAGAGATTGACTGTAGGGGCATTTACTGGATATGTCACCCTTAATGAAAGGATGAAATCCAGAGGCTACCTAGCCCTCTACAGACTCTGTCTAGATAGAAATTTAAAGAGATTAACACTCATGTTATTAAAATGTGGAAATTCACCAAGATCTTTTCTAGTCCTTGTACAAAATGTGATTGGTAGTATTACTGAACAGTTATTATGTGCATTAACTATTAGACATGAAATAATCTATGTATGTTTAGATTTTAATAATTTCACATCATTCACATAAGCAATACCATAAGACCAAGAATTTTGTGATGGAGTTCGTCCCACCTGGACTACGTCTTCAAGTCTGCCTCAGAATTGTGCGTACGTTGTATTCTTTAAGCCAAGAGAAATATGCTACAATGAATCATCGGTTTCACCACTGATGTTGCAGATATGGACCATCCCTTGAATAGGCTAACTGATACAACTCTTTTTCTTTCAACACATAAGAAAAGACATGGATGATTCGCACATTAAAACAAACTGAGGACTGATGTTTTATGGACCTTCGACAGCTTGGTGGCTGAAAGAGTTTTAGAATGTCGAAGTTGATCTTGTCTTTCTTTAACGTACTTCGATGCTGTCTTAATGCAAGTAGGATGGCTTCGCTCCTTCAATAAACCTGAAATGATAAAATCTCCACCAATTAAATCTGATGTCTTCATAAAAGTGTCTACTTCATCTTGAAGTAGGAAAAACTCTCCTCAACACTCCTCTCTAAAAAGAGCCTCAACACTCTCTTCTTGAAGTGCCCTTTCTTTTACAAAGAAAAATACTTTCTTTTATACAATAGGAGTTCATAAATTCATGGCAATTAATGCTACCTCAATCTTCAATAAACCAAATTAAGCTTTTGGTTAAGATTACGAGGTCTTTGAATTTCATCTTAATTCATGAACCTTCTTAATTAGGTTCCAAGCTTCATGCTCAATTCACTTCGAAAGCCCACACTTCATGTTGGCTTGATCTTCGAATTTCTATTTTGTTGTATTTAGCATTTTGTTGGAGAGTATTTGGTGATGAGGGATTTGAATCCCATCATCTAGGATAAAGGTTCCATTACATAGCGCTCAAATAATTATTCCAAACCCAAATATAACCTTATAATAAAAATCTCCGCCCGACGGTTAGGCTAACCGCCCGGGGAATGCTGACTGCAACGTGTGAACAGGCGGGTTTCTGTCCGGTGGTTAAGGTTCTTATCCCGACGCAGTTTGACGTCTGTCACATGAAACCAACTGTCAGCTTAACATTTCTTGCTGCGGTCTTCAAAGCTCTATTCACATGACTGCCCGACATGGTTCTGCAGTCTTACAGATGTAAACCACAACCATAACATTCTCCACCGCTTGACACATGACAACATTCTCCGATGCAGTCAGAATTGCCACGTGGTTTTACAACTTCCGTTGCGGTCTTCACCATTCTGTAGTCACATGACTTTGGCTTCAGACGCAGTTTAAACCCCGCGATCTCGATAACTCTATGGGTTTATATTTGCAATGTTTTATTGCAATAAAACTTATAACCCAAGCCTTTGTTTTATACCTTTGCGCTAAGTCTTCAAACTTTCCACTATAGGTTTTATACAACCCATAGAAACTTTACAATAAGGTTTATGAAATCCCAAGTCCGAAACCCATTACAATGCACTTTGACATAGGTTTATAACTTTAATATAAAACCTTTTAATACTTTGACTTTATGGGTTTTTACATCCCATCCTTCGAACCTTTTCAAAGGTTTATGGCATAGGTTTCCAACTTTAATATAAAACCTTATACTATGGGTTTCCTACCCATAATCTGAACCTTAATAATAAAAGGTTTATGGTAATAATTGTGCTAGGAGGTTTTGAGTCCATAAGTTTTATAAAACTTAGGAATAGGACTTTAGTTGACATTTTGACTGTAGGACTTAAGCCTAGGACTTAGGATTTAAATTAAGTCCTTTTAACCTTAGGATCTGTTTTTTCCATTAAGGTTTACAAAAGCGGACATTTGACATTTTTGACCTTTACAATGAAGACTTAGGACAAGTGTGATTGCATAAGTCTTTTAAAAAACTTTGTTGTTTTTGTCGTAGGTCGATTTGAAGATGTCTTTGATTTGCGCTTTAAAACATTTGTTGGAGTCGCAACCGAAGTTGATGTCGATCGATGTCGAACATTTAAACTTCACAAATTTGATGACCATCTTGATCACTCCCTGAATTATTACATAATCAACAATTACCAAATTTCAAATAACCATCTTGGTCGTTTGAGTAATTTCGATACAATTTTAATAATTCTAAAATTGGATCACTATCTCCATGCTGAGCATCGGATTTAGGAAGCATTGGTTGCTGTCAGGGCTCATGAGGTAACCCATTTACCCATTCGGTTCTTTAAGTGTCAGGTAGCTGCTGAAGGATACATGTTGAGATCTTCCAGGTTTTAGAATTTGCACCATTACAAAAAAACATAAATTGACCAGCAAGCTGCAGAATCGCCTGGGAAACAATGTTACAAATAGAAATATGTTTCTCGAAGCTGATGTCGCTTATTACAACCAATTTGGCCCATTAATGATCATCATCATGCAAGGAGGAAATCAGTCAAATCGCACTTCATAAGCCACTCCAGGAAAAGAGGAACGATTCACCAGAATCGTTCCCCCTTTCAATATTGTGCTCGTCAACTAGTCAAATAGTGAGGTTGCTTTCTATTTTAGAAGATTGAATTTAGCTATAGGATTACATGAACCGTGAATATGACGACTTGATAAAATTGTTTAAGTAGATCCCCTTTTCAAGATTTTTTATTTGCGAGCAAATGTGTGTTTCATTCGAGTACCTAGTTTATCATTACAAAGGAATATTTATACTCTGATCATTAACTTGAGCCAAGACCCAATACAACTCGCGTTTATGACTTTCGAATTGATAGTTAATATTGAGAGGTTTAATTCGACAATTAAACTACCCAATAGTCAGATAAGTATGAGAGGTTTTACTTTTCTAGATAGGACTTCTCTTGAACATATCAATAACATGACTTCAGATATTGGAAAAATCTGACTCAAAATAGGATCAATGTACATGGTGACAATATGATATGATCGAATGATATACAATGTGATTTCCCAACCTAGGAAGGCAAGTGACGAAGAAAGGATAATCCAAACCCCATCTAAGATGATAATAAGTGCCATGTTCAAGAGCGACATGTTTTCGTTAACACAGAATACAAGACATGTTTAATTCCATTTTTCCCCACTATTTATGGTGAGTACCTCTTTATTTTTTATATAAATCTTAAAGAGGATACCATATGATTAATGGATAATTTAACCCTTCAGATGAATCCATCCTACTATGTTTAGCAAGCCCTAGGAAGGAGTCGCTTGATCTCATCATGGTGACAAGCATGAGGACTTCACTCCGGGAGAAATACCATAACACGTGGGTTCATATTGGGGGATATATAATGAGGAAAAATGACATAATATATTGGGGGATATATAGGCGGTAAAGGGTTTTTATATTGGCAGGTTTAAGAAATGGAGCTCAAAGTTAATGAAAAAATATAAAGCGGTGTAAAAAATGTTAATGAGAAAATGGATACCTACAATATATAGTGAAAGTAGGTGCTTTTTAAATTGGGAAGGTGTATTGCGTTTATATTGGTAGGGGGTTAAATAATATGACTTTTACAGGTATTTTCCAAATTGTACTCAAATTACGGGTATTGTTTAATATGCTATGATCGCACATTATATGTTATAGGTTCATTGAGTGAAGCCCCCTGTGGTGACAAGTCCTTAGTCGTTTAAGTTTTATGAGTCTGACATAGGGGTCACTCAACATATTTTTCATGTTTAGGGAGTTTGAAAAAGAGGCGAAAAAGAAAATCCAAAAGGTCCCTTTTCGTAGATAGTCCCTTGAATCCAAAAAGGTAGAAAACAATATTCATGAGAACCTCTTGGTCATGGTTGAATAAGGTATTCCTTTTTCATAATTATTCAACCTCAGCCTGAAAAATGGGTAAAATTATATTGAGACAACTTCAATTCAATTATTTTAACGAGCTTGAAAGGACAAGTGCTCGATAGTATTTTCATATTTTGGGAGTATGGAAAGAGCTGAAAGAGTACTCCTCCTAGAGGAATGAGTGTTATAAAGGGTAGAAAGTGGTTATGGTGATGATGGAACTACTCAAAACATGTAAAGGTCAAGAGGATGGATAATAAGACCACTCATCACAATGGTTCCCAAGGCAAGGGTAAAACAACCAAGTGAGAGTGTATGATCATCCAATCACAAGAGGTAGAATGAGAATGGTTTCATTTTTACACAATCTTGAAATAGAGACAAACAATGCTTGAAATTGGTTTCATTTTTTTTACAAGCTTGAAACATGAGAAAAAACTATGCTTGGAATAATTTTGCATGGGCCCAAAATAATGACTCAATTCGAGGTACATTCCCCCCAAGCTTCAGTTCATTCACCTAAGTATACTACTGGTTACCAACAGGTGGATAGAATGAAGGTTCATTTATGAGATCAAGTGAAAGACTCAAATGGGAATTTACGAGATCTATTGAAAGACTCAAATTTAAAGGGGATTTGTTTCATTTTTTAATGAGCTTGACACAATAAAAGAACTATTCTCATAGGGACATATTTAATTTTTTATTGAGGTTGAAATACTAAGAGAACTATCCTCATGACACCTTGTTTCATTTTTTAATGAGCCTGGCAAGAGAGAAGGAACTTTGATCCGCAGACCTTGTTTCATTTTTTAAGGAGCTTGACACAAGAAAAGGAGCTTTGCTCTGAATACCTTGATCATGGCCCATAAGAGGTCATCACTTCCAAGAAGTTCTCATCATATGGGAGAACAACACTCTAGAAATCAGTGTCGAATACCCCGAGTACCTGATGCACTACATCACTGACTAGATCATCAGTGGACGCGAGCATGGAACAAGTTGTCACATAATTAACGTATGGCGAGGAAGATAACACTTGTATTTAAGAACAATTTAGGTATGATGGTTGATTGGGAACAAAATTAGGACCAACGAACAAAAGCTGATTAATGGTCACAATTATTCCTTCATGTGGGAAACACATCGCACGAAAGAAAGAAGAGGAAAGAGCTCCCATGACATAAATATAGTCACGACCAAGGAGTAAATTAAATTCCAAAGGTCCTTGGACAATCATCACATCTATATAGATGATATTTTGTCCCAAAGTAATAGGAAACTTAGGAAGGACCCCTAACAGTTGAATAGTTCCTCTGTTAAACTCCAAAAAATTCCGGGTAACAGGCACAAGCTATGGAGAACCGAAATATTTCCAAGTAGCTAAAGACAAAATACTAACAATTGTTCCTTCATCTATTATTGTGCTAGGTACGACCACATTATAGGCCTGTATTGTGATCTCAAAGTGCATGTAAGAAGGAATATGATATCCTACCTGTCGACTCCAATCAAAGGAAGTGACCATACTACTTGGAGGGGGTGTCATGGGAATGGGAGAATTTACCCATTGTATTATGGGAATAATAGGATTTCCCTCCAATTCATGGGAATATGAAGAAACAAAAGGAACGTGAGTGGTATGAAGTTCACTCTCTATAAGAAAGGTCTGATCAACAGAAGGTGGAATCAGGTCAACTATTTCCTCAACCAGTGGTTGGTCAGGAACAGACTCATGGGGTTCAATTTCGGAGAGAGTGAGATTTTCCAGAGATGAATTCTTATCAATGGTTGATCACCTAGCAGACGATCAAAGGATGGATTCCAATAACTAGTAGGAAGACAAGGTTGAGAAGTTGTAAGGTTTTTAAAAAATTTGGAGGCTTCATCCATATAAGGAAAAAGGTGAATGGGATGATTCCCTTCACATAACTTACAAGGAAATTTGACTTTACCATTTTTCCCATGGGCCTTACTATCATTAGTTGAGGTTTTATCACCAACATGATCTCTAGAGGTCGATGTAAAAGGTTGATGTGAGCCAGTAGACCACACTTCTAATATCTTGGGAATACTAGGAAAATATCTAAGAAGGTTGTCACCCTTAGATAACTTGCACAGGAATTTGAATTTGCGGGACTGATTGGAAGGTTTTTCAACATTATTTACATTGGAAGCAATCGTTTCCTAGTTTCCCCCTTGCTTATTTTGCTTCTTCTTCTTTTTAGCTACCTGGTTACTAGAATTCAGAATTTCACTAGACAAAGAAGAAGAACGGGGTGAAGAAACAAGTGAAGAAGGTGAGGGGTCAACTTTAGGATCAACATTAGGTTAACATTGTTTAGGTGGAGGAGAAATTGGTTGAGAAGCATCTGGGACATTCGGAACCATGGGGGTCAAAAATAACCAAACTGGAAAAAAAATGGTAAATCCTGAAAGGGACAACGTTGCCATATAAGGAGCACCAATATTTCCAAAAGAAGGAAAAGGACTAGGATTCTCGTCAGAGGGGTTTCCTTGATTGGTAAACTCAGGGACTTTTTCCATGAGCCTCAACCTAATATCCACTAAGGATTTATGCACGGGTAACATGTTATTTTGTGGGTAGTAAATTTTAGAAATAAACAACAAATAAATTAAAAAAGCGGTAAGCTAGGAAAAAAGGATTACCAAGTATCCGTGAACCACAAAATATCTCCTGGAGAACCAAGAAGTATGGCAGCCAATCTCCCTAAATGTTGTGTTTGGTATATCACGTTTACAAGGCGGACGACTGGGTTACCTTTAGAAGGATAGAAACCTAGTGGGGACTCCCAAAATATACGCGACATTACATGGGCGTGAAAATCAATATTAATGTTGTCTAATGTGTAATCGTTCGATTAGAGCATTCCTATATAATTTCATACATGGAGAACCTCTGATATAGCCGAAATTACTAGAGAACAGTCCTATATACTTCTGTACGTGGAATGGGATATCACCCCCTAGATGCAACGCAGGAAGTTAGCGACAAGTCTTACGTTTTATGATGCCTGAACACATCTCTACCCTATATCTCTAAATGATTGCATTAATTTGAAATGCTCGTTAGGTTAATTGGGGTAAAATTTAAGTTGATCTTTATTAAATTTTCAATTTCAAGGATCAAAGCGATGTCACATGAATACCTATAATGCAACTAGCATGAGAAAAGAATTCCTTCAATTAAATGAACACTATCTAGTTTAGGGAATAGTTTCAAATAGTGATTCAAAAAAAATAATGCATCAAATGACGTTTTCCTAACTAGATCACTTTCACTATCCCAATTCAATTTCAAACATCAAAAGATGCAAACTATGCAATGTAATATATGAAAAATTTATTTTCTTTTTGATGAATGAGAATTCATTCAATGAAAAATTCGATGAAATTAGAATATACTTAATGTAATTTTCAGTTTTCATTCACTAAACAATGTAATCTATGTTCAATGATCAATCTCAAAATGAGTTATCAATTCAATGTGATCTAATGCACTTAAAAAAAAGTAAACTTTGAGATGATAAGTAAATGAATGCAATATTTATTTCTTTTATGATCTCCAAAGAACTAATATTCTCAATCAATCAAAAAATCAGTATCCCTTCAACACATACAAGCAATGAACAAAAATTTCAACTGACTCAAAGAATCAAAGATTCAAACAAAATTCACCATTACCACTTCAAGTATGGGATGGACTTTTGCACACCATAAATAAAATAACACCAAATAGACAAAATTTGATGCACACAAAGTCGGAGGATGACTTCAAAGATCAGGACACACTAGGCCTTTTATCAGAAACCCTAAAAATTCTCAAATTCAAGGACCAATGCTACTTTACATAGAAAACCCCGTGTTGACAGGGTATTCAACGCTACTTTAGACCCCAAAAATCGTGCTGGTAGCACTACTTTACACAGAAAAACCTATGTTGGTCTACGAAACTGGACTAGCGTGGGCAGACAGTGGAAGACAGGGTTTCCAGCGTGACTTTACTTAGAAATATCCATGCTGGTAGCACGACTGTCTTTGTAAAAACATGCGTTGAGCGAGAAATGATTAGGAAAAGGAAGCAAATATTAATTAGAAACCTAGACCTGATACCCCAAACCATAAAATAATTAAAGTATAGAGTCAAAAGCAATAAAAAGCAAATATTACTAATTGTTTGGCCAAACTAAGCAAGAATACCAAATGCACAAGGAGGGCTAAAAATACTATAGGCTCCCCCATGGAGTCACCATCCATTCTACATATAGAAGAGATCCCTCTAGCCCAATGACTGGGTCTAGTAACAAACGAGACCAAATAAAGCAAACTCTCTTAGCTTAAATCAGATGACATGAGAGAGGAATATGGCTTACCTCACTCCTATGCAGTTACTTGTTGATGTTAATCCTGATATCCTTAATTCCAAGCTGACTCATCACTATTCATTTACGTACGAATAACTAAAAGAGAGATCAAACAATGACAAATAAAGAAATCATATTATTATATTTCATTCTAATGTAAACCATATGACAGATCAAGGATCATCATACTAAGCGAGTAATCATCGACAAGCTTATGGAAAGTAAAACATGCTTTGTATTATTGATAAATTAAAGAGCGAATAATACAACCGATGCCTTAATGTTTGAGGCCTCCTTCAGGACGATTTTCCAAATCCAAGCCAAATACTTCAAGAAATCATTCTCCTTATAATTTTGGTAGCGTTTTGGCACATTCGATTGCTAGAAAGGAAACTAGCAATGACCAACCAGTTTAGGAAAGCATGGAATTCATTTATAGGGAAGTTAAAGAGGTTATGGACCCATAAAAGAGAGAGGAAGGTCAATATCTTAAGGGGAAGGTCCCTAAAGGTAGGATCAAGGGCTCAAAATGGGAGAAATAGAACCAATTCTCTACCAACAGATACCAGACTTTCATTCTCGAGGTTTCTAGTAGGCGAAGCTTCTGATCCATTTTTGGAGAACTTGCCTGAAGAGGACCAACATGGATTTTCACTTTAATTTTAAATTTTCCAACATTGTACACATGTTACACACAGGGTTACAAGTGCGAGGCCATGGAGGAGAGAAACACACTAAGATTACAAATTAGGTTTTTCACAAGCCTTCTCCAGAATTGTTTTAATACATTGATTCTCCATCTCTTTAGGGATGTTTTGAGCATGTTATTCATGGTGAATATGTTTTCACATATTTTGTCTCTTTGTGAAATTTGTGGCATGAGTGAAAAAAAGGATGACACTTCAGGTATGGAATGGGGAATGGGAAAAAACATTGTGTAACAGATGCCCCCTAAAGCATGAAAGAAAAACGAGAAGTGATGGTTGAAGTGATTTATCAGTTAAGGAAAGGAATTTGGAAAAACATAGTCAGGAGACCTGCAAATCAAACACGATACAATATATGACATCTTTGATATAAATATGCTTGATAGTAGATCTATGAATAGGTATAAAATAACACATGAATCTACAACATGGACGTAGCCACTCATCTAGAAAGGATCATGTTTATGGATCCATGGCATGGGTGTAGCCATATGTATAGAAAGGATCATGTATACAATCATGAATACTCAATAACTCCATGCAGCCTAGATTTTGACAGATGTGATCCAAGGTCATCATCTCTGTCTCGATCCATCCAACGTACAAATATAACCATGTGAATAGATGTATTGATGTCGAATGTGGTAGAAACCACCTGATTATCGGTCGATGAGGTAAACCGTTAACATGAATGAGAGAAACCACCAATAATGACGATGGCCCTTAAGGTACGACAACACAATCTACAAGTGTGAATAATGGAGCTAAAGTTGAACACTCGCAAAATCATTTGATTGAAGGCCAATGATGTGAACTTGTTTTCGAACATGAAGAAATTTCCATTGAGGCATGCAAGCTCCAAGGTACTGAAAGGGTGTTTCTAGATCATATTCCTAGATAATGAGCTAGAGTCGACAAGTAGTGATTTGTCGAAGGAGGGCCATAATTTTTCCCACATCATCGACATGAAACAAAGGACTATGATGAAAGTGATTTAGGATTGTAACAAAAAAGGTCAGATGAGGCACAAGAGGTTTGAATTTTTGCAGATAGGACTTCTCTTGAACATATCGGTGACACAACTCTAAAATTTGGCAGCATTTGACTCAAAATGGGATCGAAGGGCATGATGAAAACATGAGGTGATTGAATGAGAGGAAAATGTATTTTCCAAACCTAGGAAGGCAGGCGACGAAGAGAGGATATCCCAAAACTGGCACGAAATTCAAATGAGTGTCATGTTCAAGAGCGATATGTTGACTTTAATAAAGAATACAAGAGATGTTTACTTCCTTTTTTCCTCAATATTTATAACGAGTACCTATTTATATTTTATAGCAATCTTGAAGAGGATACCATATGCTTGATGTATAAGTTCACCCTTCTGATGAATCCATCCTAGTAAGCTTAACGAGCCCTAGGAAGGAGTAGCTTGGTCTCGTCATGCTTACAAGTCATGTGTTGTTTAATTTTTACGAGTCTGACGGAGGGGTAACTCAACATCTTTTTCATGTTTAGGTAGTTTGAAAAAGCGGCGGAAAAGAAAACTATAGAGGTCCCTTTTTCATAGATAGTCCACCGAATACAAAAAGGTAGAAAATGATAACCTATAGAACCTCTTAGTCATGTTCAAATAAGGTATTCCTCTTTTGTAATTATTCTATCTCATTCCGAAAAAGGGTTAAACCTATACTGAGTAGACGTCAATTCATTTACCTTAACGAGCGTGAAAGGACAAGTGCTCGACAATATTTTCATATTTTGGGAGTCTGAAAAGGGTTGAAAGATGACTCCTCCTAGAGGAACGAGTGGTATAAAAGGTAGAAACTAGTTTTGGTGATGATGGAAATTCTTATAACAAGTAAAGGTTAAGAGCTTGGATAACAATACCACTTATGCAGTAGTTCATATGCAGGTTTAACCACAGGCAGAAATTATCTACACATGAATCTTATAACGAAGAAATAAACGATAAGCAGAGAATAAAACATATAATAGATAAACAAAAATATTTTCCCTTGGATCCCAAATCGGGACGACCGGCTTGATTTTTCATTATATTCCTTTTAGTGTTACAACACATATATATACATGTATCGAAACATACACATAAAGCCAATCCGTCGCCACAGTTAGAACATAACCGTAGTTCCCTTGAACAGATCTACAAAATACCGGTAGAAAACAATCGTACCCGAAAAAACATGTTAATGCGCACAAGTCATGGGTGGGTCCGCCTATGAACAGGACCGCATACCAAAAAAAAATTTCGCGGGGTGTTGCGCCCGACCGGAACAAGGGGGGCTACACCTGACCCCCCTATTGCGCTCGGCGCAATGTACATCGCGTGGGGCTAGTCGTGGAAAGAATATAACACATACCCAACATTCTCCCACTTGTTGTTTTCTTTCCACGAGGGGCCACAGGAGAGCTTAGTCATTTGGCCAATTCTTCAACACCCATTGTTTCTCTACACCAAGAGAACTTCTGAGTGCTCACAGACTTCGTCAATGCATCTGCAACATTCTTCAAAGTGTCCACCTTTACCAGCAACACCCTTTTAGCCTCAAACATATCTCTAACAAAGTGATATTGAACATCAATGTGCTTTGTCTTTGAATGGTAAGCAGGGTTCTTAGCCAAGAAAATTGCACTTTGGCTATCACAGTCTATCCTTATAGCTTGCTTTACCAACCCCATACTTGAACACAATCTCTGCAACCAAACTGCTTCCTTGCTTGCATGAGTGGCTGCTATGTATTCTGCCTCTGTAGTTGAAAGAGCCACTACAGACTGTCTTTTACTCATCCAACTGACTGCGCCTCCAAATAGGCTAAACACATACCCACTTTTAGATCTTCTTTGGTCCAGATCTCCAGCCCAGTCTGCATCAACAAAACCATGAATGTCCAACATTCTTTCCAATCCTGGTCTTCCCTGGTAGCACAAGACATAATCACTAGTGCCACGTAAATATCTGAAAACCCGCTTCACTATTGTCCAATGCTCCTTCCCTGGGTTTGACATAAACCTGCTCAATACTCCCACTGCATGTGCAATGTCTGGTCTAGTATAGACCATTGCATACATCAGGCTACCCACTGCACTTGCATATGGAACACGGGACATATCCTCCTCTTCTTCTTATGTCTTGGGACACTGTTCAACAGACAACTTTGCACCTACAGGAATAGGAGCACTCACCGGTTTACTATCCTGCATATTGAACCTCTGCAATATAGTCTCGACATACTTCCTCTGGTTTAACCAGAGCTTCCTCTTTGCCTGATCTCTCTTAATTTCCATGCCCAAAATATAGTTTGCAGCACCAAGATCCTTCATGTCGAATTTGGAGAACAGTTGGGTCTTCAAATCTTGGATAATTATTTGTCATTTCCAATCAACAACATATCATCCACATACAAGACCAAATAAATAACACGGTCACCAATTAATTTAAAATAAACACAGTGATCCTCCTTGCTTCTGGTGAAGCCAAGTCCCCGTATATAGGTATCAAATTTCTGATACCACATCCTTGGTGACTGTTTTAACCCATACAGAGACTTCTTCAACCTGCATACCAGTTCTTTCTTACCTTTCACCATAAAGCCTTCAGGTTGCTTCATGTAGATCTCTTCTTCTAGATCCCCGTGAAGAAATGTTGTCTTCACATCCATCTGTTCTATCTCAAAATCAAATGCAGCAGCAACAGTTAAAAGTAATCTAATAGAAGTAACTTTGGCAACAGGAGAAAAAATATCACCAAAATCAATTCCCGGCACCTGGGAATAACCTTTTGCTACCAACCGAGCTTTGTGTTTCTCCACCTTGCCTTCTACATTCATCTTCTTCTTAAACACCCATTTTCTCCCAATGGGCTTCCTTCCAGCCGGCAACTCCACCAGATCCCATGCCTCATTTTTGTGCAAGGATGCCATTTCATCAACCATGGCCTCCTTCCAGAGTTTTCCATCCTCTGAATCAACTGCCTCCCTGACAGTTCTGGGATCATCATCAGTTGTAGTTAAGGAAAAACCTGAAAAAAAAGCAGATGGACTATACCTTTCTGGTTGCCTTCTTTCCCGAGTTGATCTTCTCACAGCTGGAGTTTGTGGCTCTTCCTCTTATGAGTCTTCTTCTGTTGTAGAGTCTGATTCATCCTCCTTTAGCTCAAACTCTATCTTCTCAGGTTCCTTTGGTAGGACTTCATGTGTAACAACATATTTCACCTCTCTAAACACCACATCTCAGTTGTACACAACCTTCCTTGTTTCTGGGTTCCAAAGCTTGTAACCCTTTAAACCATCCTTATACCCAATAAAGATGCACCTTTCAGATTTATTATCCAACTTGGTCCTTTTCTCCTTTGGAACATGTACATATGCGTCACATCCAAATACCCTTAGATGTGAAAGAGAGGGTTTCTTACCAGTCCATACCTCATGTGGAGTCTTATCCTCCAACGCTGATGAAGGTGATTTGTTAACTAAGTAACATGCAGTCTCCACTGCCTCTGCCCAGAATTCTTGTCCTAACCTGGTACCACTGAGCATGCTTCTTGCCTTTTCCATCAGTGTTCTATTCATTCTTTCTGCAACTCCATTTTGCTGAGGTGTGTATGGAGTAGTCTTTTTCCGTGCTATACCACACTTCTTACAGAACTCTTCAAATTCCTTCTTGCAGAACTCCCCACCATTATCTGTCCTCAGCGCCTTTATCTTCTTCTCTGTCTGGTTTTCCACCCGAGCCTTAAATTCTTTAAATTTGTCAAAGACTTCAGATTTCTTCCTCAAGAAATATATCCATGTATTCCTTGAGAAGTCATCTATGAATGAAACATAGTATACAGACTTTCCCAGTGATGGAACTGACACAGGCCCAAACACATCACTATGCACAAGTTCTAATATCTTGTTTGCCCTCTTAGCACCAGAAGGAAAACTCACCCGATTCTGCTTCCCATATACACAATGTTCACAGAAATCGAAATCCAGAGAACAATTAGAGATACCTTCTACCATACCATCTCTATGCAGTATCCGAAGGCCCTTCTCTCCAATATGTCCAAGCCTTTGATGCCATAGCATGGTCTTTTCTCCAGAGACAGCTAGACTTTCCGTCCCACTTTCAGGAACCACAGAATTGTTACACCCATCAATAACAGTGCTACCTTGTAGCTTGTACAGAGTTCCAGTCCGAACTCCCCGCATTAATACCAGTGCTCCCCGAACCATCTTGCAGGCATCTTTCTCGAACACTGTTTTTACACCTGCATCATCCATCTTGCTTACAGAAATCAGATTTCTAGCCAATGTAGGAATATGCAGAACACCAGGAAGTGTTCTAATCCTCCCACCTTGCAGCTTCAGCTTGACCTTTCCACGTCCGATGATTCTGGCCCTCCTATCATCCCCTAGGAAGACATCACCACCATCATATTTCTCATACTCGCAGAACCACTCCCTATGGGGAGTGAAGTGAAAGGATGCAACTGAGTCAATCAACCATGACTCATGATCTACATGTGTATTTGAAGAAGAAGCCAAATACACATCCCCACCTTCATCCGAGGTGGTTTTTGCCTCTGCAGAAGGACCTTCATCAGATCCCTTTCCTTTCTCGGGAGCTTTAGATCTGCATTCCTTTTTGTAGTGCCCTTCCTTTCCGCATTTCCAGCACACCTTTACAAACTTTCCAGGAGATTTAGATCTCCCTCTAGATTTAGATCTCCCACTCGAAGCCTTATTCTTGTTTCTGTTCTGGGACCTTCCTCGTACAGATAAGGCATCTCCATTCTGACCCTCCATATTTCTCCGTCTCATTTCCTCCGACAGCAAGGCTGAGACAATGTCATCAAAATTCAAGGTAGTTGTATTGTTACCTATTGCAATAACCAGACTGTCCCACGAGTCTGGTAGAGAACACAACAAACTGATGCACTTATCTTCATCTGAGATTTTAATATCAACAGATGACAGCTGACTTACCACAATATTGAAGGCATTCAGATGCTCTGTCACCGAGTCTCCATCCTTCATCCTCAGGTTATACAGCTTTTTCCGCAGGAACAACTTATTCACCAGAGACTTAGATTGGTACAAAGTCCCAAGTTTTTCCCACAAATTCTTCGCCGTAGCTTCCCCAGATACATTCAACAATGCTGAATCTGACACACACAACCGTATTGTGCTCTTAGCCTTCCGATCCAGTTTCTTCCAGTCTTCATCTGACATTGCCGTTGGTTTAGTACCTGGATCTACCGCGATCCACTGATATTTATCCACCAGCAGATCCTCCATCTTGAGCTTCCATAACTCAAAGCTCTGACCATTAAATTTCTCGATCTCTATCTTCCCACCGCTCGCCATCTTCTTTCACCACAAGAATCGATCCTGCAGATCTCCCACTGAACATGGTATACCTCAGGCTCGAGCAAAAAACCCTCAGCAGCAAAGGCATCCCCTTGAAGCCAAAACATCTCTGATACCAAATGTAGGTTTTAACCCTGAACAGAAATTATCTACACATGAATCTTATAATAGAAAATAAACAATAGCGAGAGCATAAAACATAAAATAGATAAACACAGAGATTTTCCCCTGGATCCCAAATCGGGACGACCAGCTTTATTTTTCATTATATTCCTTTTAGTGTTACAACACATATATATACATGCCGAAGAGCATACATAAAACCCAATCACACGACCTACAGTTAGAACATAACGATAGTTCCCTTGATGGATCTACAAAATACCGGGGGTCGAAAACCATCGTACCCCAAAACCATGTGTGCAAACTCATGCACAAAACCTGGGTGGGTCCGCCTATGAGTGGGACCGCATACCAAAAACAATTTTCGCCGGGGCGCTACGGCCCGACGAAGGTTGCAACTTACTGCTACGCCGATGCAACGTACGATTATTGGGGCTAGTCGTCAGAAGAATACTCTTGTGCAATACGCACACCACAAAGGTAAAAATGATGATGTATGATGTTTGACAAGGGTGATGATGGAATGATGAAAAAAAGGTTCATCTAGAAGAAGAAGC